>JAHZNG010004987.1:0-50697 GCA_027744375.1 Orchesellides sinensis | reverse complement strand
TTTTAAAATCTTACTTCGGGACGAACAGGATCTTCAATACCCACGACACAAATACAAGTGAGTTCCTTTACAATGTTATCTTCATCGTCCCAGTTGGGTTCACCATCGATTTGAACTTCGTTTTCTTCAGTTTTATGGGGAACAAAATCCTTGTAAGCAATACCGATAGTACGAAGGCCGTCACAAGCCATGGGTTCAATAACATCAGAGACAAGTCTATCTTGCATTTCTTTGGTGAATCGTTCCAACTTTCCATCTTTACCAGTTATGTATCCACATCTGTTCCAAGCAATAAAGATCAGCTGAAATATTTTTTACGTAGCATATCAACTGTACTTACTTGCTTCTAATATTGCAAACAGCTTACTTTTTCATTATCATTTCTGAAGCACCCTTAGTGAATAACCGAAAGCCTCCTCCTGGTCTGGGGATGACAGTACTCATTGATTTTCGTACTGAATTGAATGTGTATACTCTAGTGAACGATTCCTCAGTGATTCTATCTCTGACTTCCATGAAATCTTTCCCGAGGTCACGAACGTAACCCAATAAGGCGCACTCAGTTTTGTTACCGACTTGTTTCGGAAGCTCACCTGGGTTGTCTGGTGGCTACAATAATTAAATCAACATCAATGAATGGATTGGAAAAGCTGAACTTAATCACATTCATTTATTATCCTAAGGCTGTTTTAACATGCTCTTGCTAATATTTACCAAGATTCTGGAAGTGTATGCAGAGTTGACGCATATGGCATGTACAACTAAATCCGCAACATGGGGAGGGAGATCACTATACCTCGGAGTGTGCTTGTGCTGAACTCCACATACATATGACTGAACTACTGTCATCCTGTGTAAAAACAATATATATTAAACAAATAATTCAAAAAAATGTATAGAAAATATTTACATCTTAGTAGTAAAAAGTTTATTGATAACTGAAATAATAATATCTAAATCATTCCAAGCTTACCTGTTTGTAGTCAGAGTGCCAGTTTTATCTGAGCAAATTGCAGTAGCATTTCCCATTGTTTCACAAGCGTCCAAATGTCGTACCAAGTTGTTGTCTTTCATCATTTTCTATTACAACAATGGATGCAATTATGCACGAGGACTAAGACTAACACAACATTCTCTAGTGTAGTTGAACCTGACATGATATACTATAGATCACCGAAAAATTTTTACCTTCACAGAGTATGCCAAAGACAAAGTAACAGCCAACGGTAATCCTTCTGGGACAGCGACGACCAATACAGTGATACCAGTGATAATAAAGTTAACAAAGGCGCTAGCATGTTTCATATGGAACGGTTTCTCCTGTATTATGTATGTCTCCACACTGAAGCGTACAAACATAACCACGACAGTCAACACAGCGATGGCAGTGCCTTAAAGATTTAAAAAATACACAAGTAAATATAAAAGTTCTTTGTAAAACCATTCTCTCCGCAGTTAAAAAACTACGTTGACACTTACCTGCATAGCCGATCTGAATCGCAAGCTTAGTAAGTTTAGCTTGAAGTACAGACTTCTCTTGTGATGCACCGGCTTTTTCTTTGGGGATATCAGACTCTTCAGGAATAGGTGGGGGTCTACCGTCTCGTACTGCTGCATGACTGTTTGAAATCACCTGTCTTCCACCCATACCTGGTCTCTCTTCGTCTGGTTTCTTCATAGCTACCCCTGCATCTATAGTTCGGTCGGAAAGTAAATTTTACAAAGGGTTAGCAGTAATTCAAACTTAAACGTGAATAATTATTACAGTATCAACCAATATTTTTACAATAAATATAATTTTAAATTGTTTTGACAGAGTCGTAATGTACCTTTTTCTTTCTTCTTCTCTTTTGGCTTGGCCTCCTCTTCAGCTGCAGCACCCAAAAGGGCGAATATGATTCCAGATTGAGAGTTGATACCGACTGCTGTCACAACCATCTTACCACTCCCTTCCATTACATGAGTTCCTTTAAAATTAAAATGATTCGTTAATTAAATACATACATCATATGAATTCACATTGCAAACATTCAAAAGACTAAAATCCAAAAATGGTCCATCTATTGTCTTTACTTCATACCTGATAATATCATTGGGTCTGTTTGCTCACTCTTCTTTACGTGATCTGATTCTCCAGTGAGTGAAGATTCATCGATTTTCAGATCATTACTTTGAATAAGAACGCCGTCTGTAGGAAGAAGGTCTCCGTATTTAATCTATTAAAAATTACAAATCACGTTATAAATCCGTAATCAGGAATTTCACAGTTATAAGTCGTCAAAACTTGAAAGATATATGGTTTATGAAGTCGCCGCACCTCCAAGTCTGACTTTGTCCCAGGTAAGCCTATAAAGCGACATAAAAACATGTTTAATTTTGTCCATCGTCAAATATTATAATTAATTAGAATACAGTGTATAATCAATAGACGTAATAAGAATAATATCTCACCATTAATAGGCGAACTATTAAGTTTTCTACATAGTTCCTGAATACCACCATGTTCTTGTATTTTGTCCAGGCCCTCCTGACCTCTAACTTCCATCAACTCTCGAAGCTCAAATAAAGATATCCCAAACTGGGATGGATGACCGTCTTCAGCCATGTTGATTAATTTTGTTATATCTGTTCCCTTACACTCTTACGACAGCGTATTTGAAGATTAGTTTTAGCTAAATATATATGAGAATTTTCTTCACGTTCAAAAATTCACTCTACTACAATTTATACAATTTCAGCACTAAGCTTTTATAATATTCCCATGGCAATTCCAAATCGAAACCAGCTAGGTTATAATCACCTTTCTTCTCTCTGTAAAATAAACAAACAGTAAAATTGATGTTAAATCATAAATTAAATGTTTGTAAATACACCAATCGCTTGGTTTTCCAAACGAAATAAATATATATATTACAACTAACTAATTCCAGTTTGTAAGCTTACTACTGCATACTTGAATGCATTGTAACAATCCTATTAGTTTTAATGCCGAAATAAACTAGTGAACAACACACATCCAATTGACCAGAAACTCCCAACTCACCGCTTAACTAAACTTCTAAAACACGAAAGTCAAAGTTACCTCTCGAACGCCCATGAATTCCATCACAGCATTTGTGCCATGACATGCCATGCAACAAAATTTTATCGAATGCCGATAGCAAAAAGTATAAAAATGTGATATCGGCTTTGTCGATTTTATGCTGCGACCTTGTTTGAAACCAAAAAGTTTTTGCTTGCCGTTATGCTTTATGCAATGCATCATACAATACATAAAGCCCCCTAAACGAGGACTCTCTTTTTACAAAAAGTTGTTCGACAAACCCAGTGAGTTTAGAACATGTATGTATGTATGTATTTTCAAAAAAGATAAATAAACTATCTCTCCCCTTTCTTGTTTCCCCATAATCAACTAGTAAATGAGTAATGACTCTCAGTCTGACTACTGACTCATACCTATCCTTGTACTGTGCATACTTATATGCATTAAATGAGTGAACTAACAATAAATTCATGAAAAGAAATGATTTATTTTTTTAATACGGCATTACCTCAAACGCCCATATAGCCATACAACACAATAGTCAGTGCCTTTTATCTATCGAAGGGCTTTGTAGCACCGTTTCGAACTTGTCTTATGATAATCACACAACTTATGAACTGCTGAATCTTAGAACACACACAAAGTGTGTATTCTTTAATACGTTTTTTTCTTACAACCACCCTCGCAAACGCTCTTTTGATTCCCAAGTCAATAAGCAAGCCTAACATTTACATAGGCACATCTCCCATAAAACACATCATTATACTAGATTTCATATACGATGACGATGACATGACGACAGTATGTACAAAGAGATGATGGTTTATTTATTGGCTATCATATATTTTAAATAGAAGATCGAAGGATCAACTTGTCAGCACAATAGATGCATAAATTACACGAAACAAAGAATAAAAAAACCATGGCCATATTAAAATCTACTCTCTCCTTCCAACTTTACTTCTACACTAGAATACTTTCACATTTCACATATTTTATAGATAGCACAGAAACCACGGAACAAAAAAATAAATAAACACACAAGCACAGTCACCATATAAGTTTTCAACAGAGTTGGTGATGTGATGATTTATCAAGCAAACTTAAAAATTACTCAGGAAAGAATAAGATGATGATAAGAGGGAAAATCCCCGGTGTCTCGTAAAAAAATTCTCTCCTTCTGCTCCCGTCATTTTTTCCAGCCCGCAATCAGGGCAACGTTATTATTATTATGAAAGAATGCGAAGACGACCCGGTGTGAAAAACTTTGCAGTGGATATAGTCATCTTGAGCAACCCATAAAAAATATATCGAGTGACTACTTCTACACTACAACTACAAAATATTACTAATATACATCTAAGCCGCTTTGCTACCCAAATCTCATGCTTTTGTACCATTCTTTCTCTAATAATAACATAACACATGCATACATACAATATGCAGTATTTACATCATAAAGACGTTGCAAAATAATCAGTGCAGATATACATAAGGATTTAGTCATCGCGGACTCAGAAAAAAATCATATTATATAATAGATGAGGAGGCAACAAGACACCAAGAAGATGCATCTTCTAACTTCTTCATGAAAGCATTTTTCTACGAACAGGAAACCTATTTTGGCTTATCCTCTGTCTCTTTCTTATACTACACCCTGCATCTTCCCTCTTGTCCGCGAATATACCCAAGACGTTACCTAATTGCTCCCAGCCTGTTCCGTGAACTTTCTTATGCATAATATTAAATTTTCCTAAAGACTACACAGACGTTTTCATGTCTTGTGTTTTTTATTACTGCTGAAGAAACAAGCAAGGAAGTAGTTTGGCTCTCTTATGCTACCTTGTAGTATATGAGTATGTATGTTACAATAATAAAATAGAGGCAATCATTGATGTTGCGTAGAGAGTTAAACCAGTGCATACCCTTTTCTAAATTTAGTTCAGTTGGGATATTTTCAGCGTCTTGCGACTCGCCTCCGATTCTCTATCCCTGTCTCTCTCTCTCTCACTCACTCTCTTTACCATGGAGGAATTCTGCAACGTGACATCAACACACAATCTCGTAACAATCAGTAAAAACTATCTTGGAAAAGTCTATCTACACGTAGTACACCTTCTGTTTCGATACAGCCGACTCATCATGACACCGAAAGTTGACAAGCCAACGGAGGATGGATGGGAACGGAATAAACATTATTTCACTGCTTTTTAAACGAAAGAAATGTGAGTGTGTATTTGTGCAAGTTTTTGCAAATTACATAACACAAATTTCCTTGTTTCCATTTTCTCAACTAAATATTTTGTGTGCATAACACAAGAGCCGGATCGCAATTTTCAATTATCTAAGCTACTCAACAGGATCCAATGGCATCTGTATTTAATGAACAAAAATATGCAAGTCGCAATGAAAATCAAAGACTGAGTCTGTTGTGTTTGGACGAGTGTAGAAAATTGCATTTCAAAGTCAATTCTACAAGATTTATATTGGGCTTTCTGGCATATAAAGTGTACACACAGAATGGTTACAAAATCCCATGATAACTAGCGAAACATAAACCTTGCCTGATAATGAAAACAACATCTTATCAGGACATCAGTTATGGGTGGGTGGATGACTGACTGCAAATCACAAAAATGTCTTTGTTTTGGCAGGCATAATATATTAGGTTACTTTCTTTCATGCATGCTACATAATGACTTGACGACAGGCTTTTTTGCATGTTGATTTATGCTAACCAATTACAACAAAAAACTAATGGATATGATGAGGTGACCCGCATAAATAAATTTATGAGTTATAAAGTGCGCTTACAAATTGTGTTACACTATAGGTTTCCCATGCAATAACAATAAATTTGGTCTATATTCTCAATTTAATGCTACTGTCCATAAACAAGTCGCAATATTTTTAGACCATTATACACGTGTTTACTTGGAAAACAAAGCAGGCTATGGTTTCTAAACAATTCAAACTTGCAATATATAAATGAGACGGCTACTCTATTACTGTTTACACAAGAAAGAAAGTCATCAGTCAACAATAGTTTTGTTGTATCATCCCACACATTCAACATGTAAGTATGTAGGCAGGTAGACAAAACAGCTCTTTTTCCCTGTTCTATATAACGCACAAATGTTTTTTAATTCTGGTAAAAAAATATAGTCTTCCTAGTAAGCGGAAAGACCAAGTTCATTTTTTTAGAAAGTAGGGAGCGCTTCATAGACTTGTGCATTATGAACACTTTGGGTATATTATTGTGTGTGCTCCCAATGCTTTCCACTTCTTTGTAAGCTGATCTACCAAACAAAAATTGCTTTCTGCATTCGGTCCTTTCGTGTGGGTGTGGACTTGTGTTGTTACACACAGCCTACAAAAAGCAAAAGTCTGATAGAGCACGTACAAACCGAGGAAGCCATAATTTTACATGCTTTTTCCGTAGGTATAGTCTCTCTCTCTCTGCCCTACATCTAACAAAGCATGACATTCACGAATAATACCAGCATGTAATATTAAAAATATACTAAGGAGCCTACACCATATTATGTATGATACGACCATTCATAACACGACAGTCGTCTGTCCTACTTAATCCCTGTTGATTTTCAACTCTGACCTTTACTCATTGTAAATTGTATCAAATACATGCAACTTTTTTTTAAAAGAGAGAAGCACTACGAAAGATTTATGGTACGTTTGAACCCGAATGTTTGTGAGAACACAAAAACAAAATAATTTAGTTAATAATACAACAATTTGGAGAAATAAATCAGGCAAAACAAGTAATCCCCAATTCGGATACTGTGATGAGATGAAAAGTAATATAATGTGAAGTGGAGAAATAGTATGATTACATGCTTTCACTTTTCTCTGCCTTTCATTAAAAGGAAAGTAAATGCAGTATCAGAAATTCTGAGAATTTTTGATAGCAAAAGGCTTCCCTACCAACAGACAGGATAACTGTACGTGCTTGAAAGACAAGTTCATGAGCACAACCTTTTTATGATCATCCCACGTAATTGTAACTCAACAACTTTCTTTCGTTACTTTCTTTGTGTATGTACTAAAATGACATGATTTCATGAGAGTTGTGAACATTTACTAAACGTAAACTTCCAATTAAAAACAATCCAGTAGTGTCTGTATAGAAATGGAAGTCATACAAACAAAACCATAAAATGAAAAATGGTCTTACTTGGTGTGATGCTAATACGGATTTTGACTGTAGCATAGAGTTAGGTTTACACATTCCGTCAATCTTTTTCTTTCTTTCAGACAGAGTAAAGATGAAGAGAATGAGGAACAGTTGTGCAGAATAGAAACTCACTTATTAGACAAAATCTGACTCATTCATGACTGATGACACAAAGTACAGATGAAGTACGAAACGAAAAGATTCAACATGATAGTATTCCTCATTCGATTCGTCGTCTCCTTGCTTACATTTTTAAGAACACATCATTTCAAAAATAAGATGTGATGAGACTCGATATGACAACTTACAACCAGAAAACTTTTACTCTACGATATAAAATTTAATATCAACAATAACAACCGTAGCAGTAGCTATAGCACCACTGTTCTCGGCTCAGGCTCATTTTCCTCAGAACTACATATTCTCTACAGATGCCTTTGATCGTTCACCACCACACATAATATTCTTGGGTTAGAATTTGTATTATAATATCTTTTCTTAAGTAATACTGGAAGACTGGAGCTTTTGTGACTCATTTAAAGTTTTCTTTTCCTAGATATTCACGGAAAACTCATCAGTGATCAAAGTACAATTTTGTTTTTGAACTTTGATATATTTACACATTTCTAGTTTGTGAAAACAAAATAAAACACCAACACAGCGAATTAATACGGTTTGGGTGGTATACACACACAAAGAGATAGGCAATGATAACTTATCCAATTTCCCCAGCTCACTCGAAAACTTTCCCTTATTATTAGTTATCCTGTGATAATGATTTTTGAAAAATAAAGACACAATTGGTTAGAAGGCTAGCAAGACATGTTTTTAAAATCTTCATAGGAAAGGAAAGTGGAAAAATGAGAGAAAACAAAATCCACACCAATTTGTGTGGGCAGAGTAGAAAAAGTAGGAAAACGGGGAAAGTACACAGAACAGCGAAAGGAAGAACGGAATCTAGACGTTCAGCGACTTTTCCAGCTCCAGTTCTAATTTTATTTTAGGGGATTTTTTTAGACTCTGACAAAAACAGATCCTTGGAAGTAGTAGTGCTCGTAGCTTTACAGATGTCCTAGTAGCAGTGAAAACTTGTAACACAATATGGTTTATATTCTCGAAGGGCTGATTCAACTCAGCCCTTCTATAATTATTTTACTTTCACAGAAATGCTTTCTATTTTACAGTGCAAGTTTTTGAAAGGTCACGGGGGCAACTGGTACTGATACCAGTGGATGAAATTGCAGCAGCTCTGGCACCACTACTAGAAATAATATCCTGTTCTTGGTTTGTGTAGTCATGGTAGTGGGAAAAACCTTCCATTCCTCCTTCGCGTCCTCCACCACTTTCCCTTCTTTTTCTTCTGTGTTTCTTCACGTCTTCCCTTGTCTTCGGCACAACTATTCTCCAGCATTTCTAGCTTCCCCAGCGAGGATTACAAGGAATATAAACCATAGTACTAGCTGCTTTTGTTGTAGTATCAGTCGTCGTAGTAGAAGTAGTAAGAAGTAACAGTGTAGGAGCAGGAACAACACTACTACCACACATATAATATCACCAGTCCACCAAGACCTGTAGTAGTAGTAGTAGTGGTGCGAGAGCCACGTAAAATTTCTCTATCAAAAGAAGAGCTGTGGTTCCTCCCGTCCCGAAATAAATTTGTATCTGTCTCTTACCATGCTAAAAAACTGCAATCTATTAACGTTCCTTGTATACAGTGGAAATGGGTGTAAAAGCCACATGTATAATACACACACGCATTTGGACTTTTCTTATCCAATCCAGTCATGCATCCCTTCCCAACTTATGTATTTATGAATATAATATTCGTGATAAATTTATACCACGAAACATAAGCAGGGAGAAAGTTACCAGTGGGTACAAGCTATACTCTCTTATTCACCATCATACGTTAAGTCCAAGCTGATAGCTCAAGAATTGCTTTTAAACATCATGTTTATGTATATCTAATAGTTAGCATCATCAACGGCTCGTTCGATTTGGCTAACTTCGTTCTTGGCTTCTCCCTAACTTGAATAGATTTTTAATACTACTATTATGTATGTATAACGTACAGAATTCACCGTGTAGTAAGGACTGCATTAGTGGTACTTTCTACCTTTTACATATTTCACGATCCAACCTTTAAGTCCAATATCGGTAAATTGCCCGTTGATACATCGCCTGTTGGTTTTCCCAAAGTAAAGTTCACATCTGTCTTTGTATTATATGTGTATGTAGCATACATATAAGACTAATTTCCCTTCAAACAGCAAGTAAACGAAAATATGTACATGCCAATTTAATATCAACTACATGAAAAACATGCACGTACATGTACATTTACTTTTTTAGTCATGTAT
The DNA here is from genome assembly GCA_027744375.1 of Orchesellides sinensis. Taxonomy (NCBI): domain Eukaryota; kingdom Metazoa; phylum Arthropoda; class Collembola; order Entomobryomorpha; family Orchesellidae; genus Orchesellides; species Orchesellides sinensis. Next base: position 41,099 of record JAHZNG010004987.1, on the reverse strand, counting down.
TCCACGAATAATGCTAAAATATACATATGCAAAGTAAAGGAGTAAAGGAGCCGAGAGGCTTTTCACGCATTGGCAATGAACAAAAAATAGGAAGAGCATAACTGTGTCTTTCTTCGCTACATGAGCTTACATAAAAGACGAGAATGGTTTTAAGCTTAAGTTTAAGCAACACCAACCATCATCATACTTTCTCCACGAATAAGCTGTGTGAAACGAAAAAATGTCTTAGCTTTAGTCTTAATGTACAATGTTTTATGCACTGTTATAATATCCGATCGGCCGGCAAGAAAAAACCCTACCACAGGATAAAAACTTTCCCTACTCCTCTCTCTCTGAGAGTACTGTCCTTGTAATACAGACGACATGAAAGAAAGATGAAAACTTCTATATTAAAAATTCTACATTTAAGCAGAAGTGAAAGGCATCCCTTTGAATGCTATTTTCAGTTTGTAAATAGAATGAAATGTAGTTCAAGAATGATGAATGTACATGTTGTCATTACGCACAGTTGACAACAACACCCCACGCACCCATCCTCAATCCTCTCACTTTCAATTAGTACGTAGTAAGTAATGATTAGATATAAGCGTATCACTGCTTCCAGTGAAATCAAGCATTTCATCAAAACATGTTCTCAACACCAGAGTACCGAAATAATGTCGCCCATCCACATTTCAACAGAAAGCTCTCTATATATGTCACAGTTTCAAGAAAATCCAACCAATTACTATAAATGTATCCTCTCATAAATACGGCTACAATTCATCGAAATTCTGCTTCTTTTCATTCGAGGACACAACTTCATCCCAAATACCTTGCGACTTTTCCACTATGTAATGCATATCAGACACTTCTAATTCGTCAACAGTTTTCACGGAAAAAAATGAAGAGAAGCTCTCTGGCAATTTGTCGAGTGAGCAGTCCCATTGCTTCCCTGGAATACTCCATTGCTTCACAAATACAAGGTACAAGAGGAGAAAGGTCCATTGTAACCTGAATACTCCAGTTTCCATAGACTCTACTTGGAGCCCAAAGGAGACTATTCATTCCAACTGTATTGCTACGATACCTTTCCCTGTGTATTTATACCACACACACACACATCAACCACCCGTCATGCATGTACAAATGTACATAGGCATACTTAGTAGATATCCCTAACTCATACATTTTTTTACATTTACACCTTACCTGTGTTTTAAATCTCTCCTGTTATATCAAAAACACATCAAATACCTACATATTTAACATATATCCACATAACCGATAAAAAACGGTAAGCAGTTATAACCCCAACATAAAAAGGACTTAGTGAACATGAAATACGAGAGTTTTCATAGTATACAAGTTTTCGTACGTAAACTCCAAACAATTTTTTTGTCCTAAGCCCTTCTACCAATGGATACAATAAATGATGACGAGAACGAGGTATAAATGTGGCGTAATGGAGCTCTCGGCAAGAATAAAAAAGTCCAGTAATATCCTCGCACAGCCCCATGTACTTTCCAGTACAAGCAAGGATCCTGGAATAACTAGCATCCCCAAAAAAGTCCGCCTTTACTCCGAGACACACGGAAGTCGGTGAAAATACCGTTATAACATGTTCCAGGCTATATAACATTTCAGCCCAACATTTTTACTTCTCTCTCTCTCTCTCTTTGCCCGTTGACATCGTGCCAATTCGTTGATTCGCTGTACTTGAACATCGATCGGCGCATGAAATCCAGCCTCAACCAGCACAAAATTTGTTCACTCTATTCCATACTTTACCATGCATACACAACTCTTCTTCTTGTTCTTTCTGGGTGAAAAGAGAAATGGGAAAGTTGTGTTCTACAGAGCGTGTGTGTAGGTATGCCTATGTTAGACTAACCTCTCCTTCTTCCTTCCTAACAAAATAAAGCATATGGTCCTTTTCTCTCCCTCTCTCTCTTTCATATTATGTATAAAGCCATACCTTCCTTTCACCGTTCAATACAGTCATGGTTGGGCTAGGTACATATGTATTTTATTTCGGTAATTCGCAACACTTCCCTTTCCAAGCCACGTCACGTTCCTCTCTCACTCTCTCAACATTTCTTTCAGGAAACAACCATAAATTGCCAATATTTTCAATCATCTCTCTCTTCTCTCCATACATATCTTCCGGCTTGTGGATCCTTTTCATTTTTCAAATCTATTTACAAAACTCAGCTTAACTTGTTCTACTTTTAAACACCCTTGGATAAGCATTCATACATATCTTACATCTAATCATTCCATTCACGTACAATTCTCCTCAATCCATTCATATGTCTTAAGTGAGTTCCCTACAAAATGATAAGCTTATCCATCTCTCTTTCCACTATGGTGATACTCACACTTGATTAACCAATTTAATGACTAATTTACCTCTCTCACAGTATCCCACCTAGGTAGCCTCATTATTACATACGTCATGTCACATCATCAGAGAGCATCAACAACGCCCTTGTTTACCCATCAATTTTTTTTTTTTTTTTTTGCAGTAACGTTTTTTGCCAAAGTCAAACAAACCCCGTAAGCTTCACATTCAATTCAACTCTGTCTATGCTGCCACAAGATAAGCTCTAGTTTTCCCCTTACTCAACATAAAATCCATCAAAACAAACAACCAACTTGAATCCTTATCTCCCATAAAAAATAAACACAAACTGATATCAAAATTACATATAAACTTTTTAATATCTTTAAAACAAAATTATTTTGACGCCAGCTACCCCACGTGTTAATTCCATTTTTTTCTCGTTACATTTAATTACCTAAACAAAATCCCCAAGAAAATACATTTTACTTACTGAACTCAGCTGAGTGGCAAAGAAAACAGCTGATTTTTAAAACACCTTCCGGAACACGAGCAGAGGTGGTCAGTGGTGGTGGCAGGCAACTTAGTATTTAATTTATAAACTAATTAAAACCGCCAACCACACTTAAAACCATGTTTGAAATCCTTACCTAACTACCTTATCCACCACACACCACCTTATCCACCCATATTAAATCCATTTTAATACTTTCACATCAAACTAATTACACTAAATTTACTACTAAAGTGTCATTTCCATTTTAAAGTCCCTATTATATTTTTCTGCATTGGAACACACACACACTTACACATCAAAATATAAACAGATCCAGTCACTTTTTTACAGCCGACCCAAAAAAAAATATTTGCCTTCCCGCTGCCATATACCCCACAGTCCAACTATTGCTATGTTGTACTGTGTTGTATGCATGCTACCACGTACGTGTCTGTAAATGGCTAAAATGCTCTATTTTGTCATTGTTGCTAGCTGTGTGCATAAATATGACATGGCATGCTATGTTATCTTGCATTATTAATGCTATACGCAATTTTGGCTGTAATTGTGTCATAAGGATAATTTTTTATGATGACGATCATGATCGGTAATGCCAAAAATTATTAAGTTGATTTGTGTTGTACATTATGAAGTTTTGAGATACAATCGCAATAGTTGGTCAGCAGCAGATGTGCCAAAGTGTCAAAAATTTGGATGAAATCTGTCCAAAAGACTGTTCTTTATTTTGCGAGTATGGTTTTTTTTGTAAAAATGCGTACGCATGCAATTTATAGATGATGAATGATATGATGGAGAAAGAGAGAAAAAGGAAAAATAATAATAAATAATGATTCGCCGGCCGGGAGAGCATTAAAGGAAGTATAATATGGAATATGGGGTTATATTTGGTTATACTTCCAAAAATGTAGCATTATATTTATGGATGACTTGGCTGTGACGCTAGAGCAATTATCTTATTTTCTCACTATCAACATTTTACTAATGTGTGGACACATGCATGGAAATGAATGTGAAAACGTATTTGTAAGAAACATCCGTGTTTTATGCATACAATGGTGGTATATAGAGAGTGTGTGAGGTATATTATGTTGTACAACATAAATGTAGTATGGATATATCCTAGTTTTCCATTACATGAATACTGATTAGGATAGGGTAAAACTTTCCTATCATTTTTACAGAATGTAATCAGCCCAGAAGAGAGAGAAGTGATCACAACAGTGTGTATGTCAGTCTTATCCATGCTTTTCGGTCAAACCGTAATTAAAATGTGGACCAATGGATCCGGTTAAATCTGAATATTATGCAAACTCAAAATGGTTTTTAAAAAATATATGACATGCGAATAAGTGAGAGCATGGATGAGACATTATGTGTGTGCGCGTCATATATAGAGTGAGAGAATTGGTTTGAGTACTTTGAAGCTTATGCGGGTTTCTTGAGTAAGAAGAAAAAGGCATACTTACCGAGATCATGATATGATATGTTTATCTTTATAAGGATGATTTTGAGGAGGATGATCAAATTCTGCTAAGGCATAATAAGAAAAGACACTAGGGTTAGCGCTTCCCTCATCTTGAGACAGATCGCTCTGGTAACATGGTTGGACTGAGATGTTGGAGTAACACAAAAGTTTGTCAGCGTCACAGTGGTTCTTCTGGTTGGATGATGACGGCAGAAGAAAATGACTCACGCCAACATCTGCAGAGAAAACTGATCTTGTATATATTGTTCAAAGTTTGAGCGAAAAAAAATGATGTCTTAGAGTCTGGTGTTGAGAGTCATGGGTTTATTAGAGTAAATTCATTCTGACAGAATGAACATTATACTGTGGGTCGATCAAAAATGCTTATAGAGTACCTTAAACTTTTGCTATCAAACAAACGTATTTTACCCTTTAACCATACCTTAAGAGTGAGTGTCACCGGGGAAAATGTCTTTGGATTGACGCATAACCAACGTAACTTGCACAATAAGACGTATTCCTGAGGTTACTATGCTATTTTTCAGTAATATATTTTTTGTACTTTAAAAATTTAAACTGGGAAGACAAAAAACACCAAGTGTGTTTTAACTCACGTAACAGTCTTATAACACTGTTACGATGATAAGCTATCTTTGGAAGAGACCAAGAAAGCCGGACTTTATTTTTGAAGCTAACTGCTAGAATGCTGGAAGCGTACTAAATGGCAAGGTTGATTCGTTAATTACTAATTAGTACTTCACTAGCTTCCTCATGACTTCACACGTACCAAAGTGCATGCATGTATATGATGTATGTGGTGTAGGTAGTTTAAGAATCTCATAACTTCACCTGTAAAACATTACTATTCCTATTACTATGCACGCCTATTGGGATGATACATATATTTACTAAAAGACTGACAAATACAATATGAATAGAGCTCGCTATATAATTACGACTCAATAAGTAAGTATTTATGACCCTCACACTTGTCGCTTCTTCACGTGTTTGTATGTACACATGGATAATAAAATAATAATACACGTTGCCAGTCTTAAAATGTAAAGTATTAGGCATACAATGTTCCAACGAAACATTTCAATTCACATTGTATTTTTATAATAATGTATCAAATACCTGTTTATGAAGTTCCAGGAAGATGTGTAGGTATATGGTATGTGTCTAGTTAGCTTACGTTGTTAATACTTTGTCATTGTGATAATAATCGTTTTTAAAAATCGTCAAAGACTAATACAATCTAATAGTAAAATGCATATTAGCATAAATACTTACTCAGTCCAGATAAAAATTAAGCACTTTTGAAGTAGACAAACTGTAAACACGCAAGAACTACTGTGAACACTTTTTATCTTAATGATAACACACACACATGCTTACAAACACTTTATATTTTACCACAATGAACTTTACATTCATAAAGGCAAGTTGTCACTAACCTTTGTTGTTGCCCAACAAAAGCTTCACATGAACGGACATGAACTACTGTGTATCGATTTCTGTCGTAGGAGTAACGTGCTCCATCTTATTAAGCTACTTATATTTTGTTGTTTGCTTTTTGAGATCGTCCGTTTCTCTCAATGATGCTCTCTTTATCTTGATAAACAAGATCAATAATATAAATTTTAAGAGTTCTTTGCACCCAAGAAATCTGAGACAACCTTGCATACACAGAGAACTAACTGACAATGGCAAGTGACCGACTAATGCTCATACATTTTTTACTTTTTCTTTTTTTTAGTCTGTCACACATTACATGTGGTAGCTTTAGTCTGTGAGAGAATGACGAATAAAGTTATCTGTTAGATCGGTAACGCATGGAACTTGGCATGTTCCAAACCACATAATACACAGTTGCACAGAAAAATGAAATTTCTCGTTTGCTTATCGTACTCCCCCAGAAATGTGTCATTATGCATGCGCTTAGTCAGATAGGGAATTTACATGTAGTAAGTTGTTGCTTTTGTAAACTGGGAGCGAGATATTCGTGCAAAGCATGCGTTATCGTAAAACGTCGTCTTAAAGCCCAGACCCAACAAAACTGCGAGACAAATCTATCTTTTCTATCGAATTGGTCTCTTCATTTCTTTAATGGCAAATCCATCAATGCCATATCCCGATACCGCAGCGTAGTTCTAATCATGTAATGTGATTGACAAACAAAGTATGCTTTGAGTCTTTTTAACGTAAGAATAAAAAGGTAATGTTAATATTTGAAAATTTATAAGCTCAAAATGCATTTGAAATGATAGAAAACAAGAAAAGAAAACGCCTTTCAAATCTAAACAGCGTCCTCCACTCCCCGGAAACTGTCATACACTAACTAAAGGATTTATGTGACGTTCTGTGACTTTCTCTATTAGAGACTGGTCTTTATACGAAATCTTGCGATTGTGTATGTCTGTAAAAAAGTTAATGATGCATATATGCATACAATGTGCAGGAAACGCTTGATATCACCACAAACATAATCCTTACTACTACTCCTAGTAATAATATTTTGGGCCCAGTTTCCTAAGCTGCTGCTTTAACGAGGACCATATGAATATTTAATGTGAGTACTTTTTCATGCATTAAGCCATATTTATTTGTCTCTACGCATTCTTCCTCATATATTATTATACTACCACAAATAATTCATGAAATGGTATGAAAACGATGACAAAAGCAACAAAATTTTACAATGCAGTTATAGTTTAATAGTTTAACAAGCACAAAGGAAACCTAGCCAGTCTAAAACCGCTTTAAGCTCTGTTTTAAAAGTTTTGACTGCATGGTTTGCATAAAATTTCATCGATTAATGATTCAATGTCGTGTAGGGCCTTTCTGGTGACATTTATAGATGGGTTGCTTCCAGATGGGTTGGTTGATGTTAAACATACGTGTCACATAGTCAATCTATAAATGGTTTCATGACTTCATAATTCAAACTTCTGATGTGTAAGCTAAACGTTCAAGGTCTGACGTCACAACTTAATGCTGCTCTATTTTGTTGTATGCTTAAATACTATGTATGTGTGCGTATTATGTGCAGTAATACAATGAACAAAATGATTGATATGTTTTTGTGCCAAATGCATGAATCGCCTAGCACAATGCAAAGGGGTCATTTTATTTGGTTTGATTGAGCAAATTGAAACAGGTGAGTTGAGAGATCCATTTGTTTGCTAATCTAAGTTCTGAGTTTGTATAAATAATTATCTATACAGATTGTGCGTTCCCCTGTCTGAATAAACACAATTACATGCATGCAGCAGTCGTAGTTGTGTGATTCTAATGCTGGACAAGTGACTGCCAAAATTTGTCAGGCAACAGTAGGTATCTTATTTACAGTCCGTCTGAGCATTGTCTTGAAAGCTTCAAGTGTGCAAATGTTTTTACAACGTTAATATCATTACCAATTACCTATGCATATTATGCCGTACGCAAATTTAGCAATATAATGCAAATGCAAAGCAGTTAATTCAACGCAGCGCCAAAACCTGGAGTCTGGGTGAGTCCACCTTGATCCACAAAGAAAACAATCACAATTGACAGGTTTGATTGTCTATTGAGTCTAAATGTTGTTTCAATCATGTGAAGCAAGTTTACACCAGTATGCAAAACGACGCCAAATGGAGCTTTTAAAAATAACATAGATGCATTTGAAATGTAAATTAGATTCCTCGGGACGGGAAACTATGAACCTGACAATGAAAATCCACTAATGGTTTGCAATTGCTTATTCTGTTCCATTCCATACGTACATTTAATGTGACAAAGGCGTATAGTCGTAAGCACGACGTATTTACTACTAAAACTACCAAAATGTGCTGCGTTGCTCAGACAGATTTAATTGAATTATACACATCTATAAAATATAATTCTTCCGAAGTTGTTACAATAAATAATACATTAGCAGACATGTACATGATGACTCGTAGCGATGTAATAACAGTCAAGCATGCTGGCTGAAGTTTTGCAAATTGCAATCAAGATAAGCAACTTGGATGAATTGTAGAAATAGCCAGACATTGTCAAACTTGCGCTAGTTGCGCTATAAAAATCGAATTTATCTGTATGCACAGACTCATTTTACATCTCTATTTTGGAATCGTTATTGATTATAAATAATGAAAACAGGAAAGTTTAACTGTTACATGGTTTTCAAAATGCTTTGTCACACTGGTTGTATAATTATTGAACACTTGCTCCTAAGAATATTACTACTGACGTCTGGGTTTTTTCTACTTGTGCTGTGATGTTTTGCTATTCAAAATAGAAATTAATAGTCACCTCACCTAAAAGCTTCATTACTAACACTGTTAAGCAAACGAGACAAAATAATTCAATCGTTTTCTGATGGAACACGCACACTTGTCAATAATATATACATACATGCTCTCTGCACGCGCAGTAGTCTAAATGTGGCTGAGCTGTACATTAAAATGCGTTAACGAATGTCATTATCGAGGGACTACAAGGAACTGTGCGTAAGGTTTGACATAATAAAGTTTAGAGTGTATTCAAATAATTTGTTTTTTGTCATGACTTCTCATCCAAATTTTGATTGCCTTGTGTAATCCTTAAAACTGTTGCATAGCGTGTCATATTATAAAACCGCAAAGAATTGATCAACACATGGCGACATTATAAAACTTCCCCTGACGTGTAAAATATTACAAAACCTATTCTAGGTATAACAAATTTTTATCGAGGATGCATTCATGCATCCATAAATGGTAATGAAATAGATATTATTTTTTCAATTTAAAACTAATTAAGGTTGTAGTGTAAGTATGGGGAAAAGAATGGTGATGAAATGAATAAGTTTTGTATACCAACTCTGATAGAGCAATATGACATTGAGATGAATCAAAAATATACCAACCAATTTATAAAAATCAGCTAAAATTTATAATTCAATCTAATTTATAAATGTAGTCCTTGTTAGAGTACGCTTTCCTCATTTTGTTAATCTTCCTATCAATGTCTTTAAATGTAATCTTTTTGTCTACCATTTTTCTATCATTGGCTATAACTGCTTATGTCTATCAAAACGTTTTTGTATAATTTTATCATTATTAATCAATAGTTAATATCGACCCTACTCTCATTCTCGTTAAAACTCGGGATTAGCTGCAAATATTTCGAATATAATTAGTCATAATACATGTATGATGTATGTAGGCATGTTTAGGTGGAATTAGTTCGAAACTCTAAATTGCATGGAACTTTCATCGTGATCAATCTATAGCTACAGTTTTCAATTTCAATCGTAAACCAACGCAGATTATTGAGCTAAAGCTTAGCAAATTATACCTGATTTGATACAAGGTTTTATTCTGCTATGAAAAGTTTGCCTCTTGCTTGTGTTGTAAAAAGTCGCGAATTACATGAAAAAATAAGTCCGAATGTTTTTACTTCCGCCTCTACTCTTCATAATAATACGTCGATTATAGTATTAAACAAGAAAAGACATTTTTCTAGTTTACTTTTGTATACATTTGTTACCATTGACCATTACCTTCTCATAGGTTACCATGTTTCAAGTACTTTCTCAAGTCTCAAGTGCAACTACTACAGCATTATTTTGTTTAAAAAACTTTATCAGTGCAGCGTACTCCTTGCAATTGTTTTGGCATTATAACTTGTTCAAGGTTACCAACGGCTTTGCAGTAAATACTTAACATTTTGTAAGCCAAGGATTCAATAAACTTCCGTCAGATACTAGTTGCATATAATGCAATAATGTTCAAAACACTTGGACTTAATACAAATACGAAAACATTCATTTCCATGCATAATAACATAGTAACGTGTATTTTGATGAAGACCAAACGCTTAAAAATTTAAATGTATATCTGATAAAACGCAAGCAATATCGGTGGTAACATTGCTTAAGCTCAGTAACAGACACTTTACAGAAAGCATTTCCAGAGCAACTGTATAATTATGTATCTCAACAAAATCTGAATTTAACTCGCTTGTTTATTAGTTATTTTTTCAAAGTGCTGACGTCAAGGGCTTCGTACAAGATAAATTATTTAAACAAAACCAAAAACAAACTGGATCACTTGTGATTGATGATTACGCTTTAGAGATACTGGGCCCATTACACACCTCATTAGTACAAGCTGCCTCAGACACGCAATGAGTTTTACGGCGATGGGGAGACTGGTAGAAAAATTTACGACTGGAATTTTAGTGGCAGTCGCAACAAGTGACAAATAAACCAACAAATGGTCATACTTATGGTAAATGGACCACACTGGTATATAAACAAGCAAACGGGCTTCTAATGATTATCTCGACAATTACGCAACAATGGGTGTATGTTTTTTGAATAGCTTTTTATTAATTGCCAGTGGTATAGTGAGCACATTACGGCCAATACTGTTTCACTTTTACGGGGAAAGGAAACAACCGGAAACTGGTCGTAGCTGTAATACAGGGATTATGAACCAAGAAAACTTTGAATTCTATTATTCATTCAAGTAATACAGGTCAAAAGTAAAGTAGATCAGGTTAATAACAAAAGACTAAGACAAAATGTATTGAAATTAAAGTTAAAACCAGATTTTTAAATGGTAGGCATAGCAGAAATGGTTCCATTAAATATTCTTTTAAAATAATATTTGTTGCAAAAACGTAAGTCAACAAGAAAAGGGTTTTATATCTCGGTTTCTGTTTTTTTTTGTAAAAAGATAGCACACAAGCATCTCATGCTACAGCACCTTTTTGCTGGCAGTGCCAAAACATGAAACAGGTAGTTAAAAAAATGACAAACTAAAAGAATTGCTGTAAGCAAGTTGAGCTCCCAGTTGAACCAGGGACCTTGTTGATAGTAATTATACCCATTGAATTCATATAGTTTGAATGAGGAATGTTTGCGGCACACGCTTGATGAACGACCTCATAATATTCACCGAAACAAGCAAAAAAGACACCCGCAAAAGTGCAATGATGCCGGTATGCACATTATGGTTGTTTTTAAATGTGCCATATAGCTCAACACACACTGCACTGCGTTCTACAAGAGGATATAAACATATTTTGGCTTTTTATGAGATGGACAGGTTTTTTAAGAAAACACTGACATATTTGCTCATTATTTTTATATGAACTGAGATAAATCCTGTCGTTACGGGCACTCGTCACGGAACATTTTTTGATTAGCTTTACAGACATTGTAAATTAATTGCTACGAGAATTACGGAAGATTTAAACAGCAAAAGTTCAAATGATTGTTAAAGCGCAAACGCAGCTAATATTTCCATTTTTATTAAATTATTCCGAATTGCATCAATTTTCAAGTTTTCATTTGTCAATTGTTGCATACTGTACCGTACTGCACGTATGAAATTTATATTATGTATGTATCTGACCGCATGGTACATGTATTACATAAATGCAACACTAACTCTAGTGATAGTCAAGTAAAATCCACAACTTTAAAGCCATTATTTGTAACTCGTAAAACAATCATAATACTTGTTTATTTACGTGATCTTAAAACAAACAAAAGATGGAAATTGGAGCTTGGAGAAAATTCCATGATAATGCCCATGCCCTATCTACACATGTATAACTACGTGCGTCAATTGTCAATACTACTAATGAACGGTAATAAACGTAACGTACCTATACCAACACATTACCTGTGGGTATGTATACAGTATTATGTAACATCGGTTTTCAAAGAACAACAGACTAATTTCGAATCAAAATTGTAGAATCCGTTGATGCCCATTTGTGCATTATGGTAATAACATTTATCGACAATGAAAAGACTAACAGGCAAAAACGCGCAATGGCAACGTTTGACAAAATACCATTTTTGTGTTGTGTATATTCATTTAATAGAGGCAATCACGTTGCAAATTCACGTAATTGTTTAGTTACAAACTAGTTTTCAAACATAAGTATTTACGAATTTGGGCCTTTACTTATTCCAACTTCATAATACTTGTTTCTCGATTGAAAGTCTTGCCATGTACGTATTACTACGGAGCGCTGTCTATGAGTTGGAGTGCATCACGTAGGTTTAGGTAGGGTAACAACTCAAATGAGCCTGCCTGAAGAAAAGAAGTTTTGTCAGAAAATCTTTTGGATGCGGTGTGTGATGATGGTGGTGGTAGTATAGAGTGGTGTCATGTCCACCAGTTCTTCAAGTATGATTATTACTATTACTAAAGGTCAAGGGTAGTAGGTCTTGTCCTGTTGTTGCTGCCTTTACCGCTATTTGCAATACTGACCATTTACTTCCTTTACAAATACAATATTACATTTATTACATGATTTTTACTAGTATTTGCCATCTCTCAATGTGGTAAGCACAGCATGCATCATCCCAACTTACATTATTCGATTAGCAATATATAATACATGCAGAATTTGCCGACCAAGCAAGGATCTAAATGGAGAATGTTATGTATAAAGGATTTCGATTAACATAATATCTCATTACTAAATTATGCAAGTACCACATGGGATTACGATAATATTTACATTTCCGTAAAAAAATGTTTACATTCAGCATGACGAATAAACGGCATGCACTCGGCGTGTTTTCATAGTTCATTGTCCACCATATTTTAACATCTCCTTTCTTGCTTAATTTACTTCCAAAGTGATCTTTACACGTATAAAAAATGAGCCGAATGTCCCAATGTAATAAATATTAACTTGATCGTGATTTTTGTGTCCATGCAAATATTAAGCAGAAGCCGACCTAAAGATTTGCATGTACAGATGCATATTATAAAGCTTGTAATATACCCGTCCTACAAAGCTACTTTTCATTTTACCACCTTTCTACTTTTGCCACACACCACCAATTCACCAATTCACCAAACACCCAATTCTTTTAGGAAGACTGTTAAAATGTATCTTTGTGTAATTGTGAGTATGCATGCAATTTGCAAGTAAAAACCCCATGAAATTCTAATGACCACAAGTTACCCTAGTCAAAGGTTTTCCGGAGGGCAAAATGTATTACGGTGATGATGATTACGATTTTCAAGTGTCTTTTGACATAATTGACAACGTAATGCTTTATTAGCCTATTTACTGTGCAGATAAATTCTTTGTTGTAAGCTTATTCTTGTATTTTTTCCTTCGAAAAAAAACATACCACATGGGCTACAACCACCATTGAAGTTGGTCGGTGGAATGAAATAGACAATGATGCATGTTCATTCGGTACGTGAGAATTACTATGTAACATTAGTGTGCAGTAACATTATAGTTCAATGTATGTAATCGCATATTATAATTATAATATGTACTTTATCGCCTGCTTCTGAGAAGCACATGGTATATAGTATTATGTACATATATAAAATGTGTTTCCTTTCTTTATATGTGATGAACGCATCATTTCTCCTTCGGATTAAATCACTCATTCTAATCATCTCTTATACCTATTCCTATTATCTTCTCGCTCTAAGTATGTTATTTTTATATTATTGTTATGCGGCTTGGCTGACTTTATTGCAATGCATTCTGTAAGTGCATAAAAGACTTACACAATGCCGTAATACGATCTTCATTGACTTTGTGTACATCACTTTTCTGTGTGAATGTATTGAGTTGGTCATCCAGGGAAGTAACGCTTGTTCTCATTATTGTAATGCAATTAGTATAATATGTATGTTATATACTTGGTATTGTTTACTTCATTACTAACTTGAGGTTGGACTGATCTCCTTAATGAATTAATTTTGGATTCTCAGGCACAATCTAATACAGCTACCATACCGTATACGTATATATACTCCTATATAAGGGGCAGCAGAGAACGTGGTTTTACATAAAATTGCACGCAATTATCTTTGCTTGTACGTACATTAATACATAAATTGCCTTTAATTAAAACATTGCCTACTATCTGAGTTTACAATGAAATGGCATTCGCATTTCTTATGTAAATATGCAAGACAGAATAAGGACTAAGTTCTTAAGTTTTGAACTTGATTTTATGTTGTTGTTTTTAATCTCGTTCGAAGTCAAACCCATTAATTTACTGCCGGAATTTACCTGTTATTACAAGGACATGTCAATTTTAGAAATAACTTGATGAATCTTTGCCCAGAAAGGTAGTTAGCACATTATTTGATGATGGTTATATTTGCAGGAATGATTATTACAATAAAATGTTAATAATATTAGTAGGTTACAATGTAGTATTTAAGCAAAGTTATATGTCAAAACCAAATATTCTTGGGGAAAGCGTTTGTATCTTATTGCTTTGCTTTTACTATACTATACAAATGACAAAATTCAAAAATAAATTGTTAATGTATAATTTTTTTACTATAATAATTTATATTAGTTGTAATACTGTGTCTTTTGGCAACCACAAATGTGTGGCAGTGACAATAAAAGTTGTCTCCCCCCTTCTCTGGTTACCTCTTAAACGCTCGCATAGTCTTTAAGAACGAATATTATAATATTTATAAGCATTAGAAACTGAAATGACATGGTAGTCTGGTAGTGCATTTAGAGATTCCATAAGATTAGTACTAACAAAAAGAAATCTACTTTGCAACTTGCATGGTTGTATAAAATCCAAATCCAACTTGATTTACAAAAATCCGATTAACTTCCTCGTATCTGGGAAAGACTATGATTACAATAAGTTTCGAGAGCATTCAAACTATGTATATGTATCTTGAGCCATTTACTAAAATTACTACGGGAATAATCCCCATCTTTGTTTAATAGCAATCTCGAACCTTGTGTTCATCAACCCTTTGAACACCATTTCAGTAGAGAAAAAACCTGTTGTTTGAAACATAATTCATATATTGACTTTTGTACTCATTTCTCTTAAAGAAGTCATCACAAAATTATTTCATCTTCTCCACCCTCTTGTCATTAAAGAGTAAATGGTTGACGGTTAACCATATTATTTTTTACTTACTTAAACTAATCACACAACAGAACTTCTTCGTTTTTGATCACTTACTTTTCAAATAAGACAATCTGTCGTTTTTCGGTTACTAGGCCTCTGTTTTTTTTCACAGAAGTCAAAAATGAGTCATTTTATGTAATTGTGTAAACTCATATTTTTCTTAAGCAACATAGTACTTAATAGAAGGTACCTAGCTAACTAATTCACGTAAAGGCTACGCACATATGTATACATATTATTTGTGTGAATTTATCTGCAACAAGTAACACGCATCTGTTTTCTTGACCTTAAACTTGGAGTAGAGACAATGACCCTGATAAATGTTAGATTACATATTATATATCAACGTGCATGATATATACAATTCATGTTTATAGTAGGTAAAAGGTAAATGATAGAGTTGCATGATGTTATAACTTACGAAAACAAAAATGTCCTATGGTCTCAAGATATTTTAGGGTTACGCTAGATCAGTAATCGGATATCCCTGGAGGGCTTTGAAAAACAAAGAACGTTTAGCTGGGAAAAGGAATACGATCATGCAACGATGTATTTAAAAAAAATTAAATCCGCACCATTTGTTGCCTTCTGGAATTGTAAATGAACGCACGAAAAGGGTTAACATGCATCTACACATTTTAAGCTACTCATCATTCGGACAAATGAACTGTGGGTTTATAAAACCAGGTGTTTGTCAAGAGATCTCGGTGTCTGGGTCATTCCTCAAGGATCCATCCTTGGGATTAATGATCAAATTATAGGACAGGAGGTTTCTCAATCAGCCATATAAAAAGGAAATATGAGGTGAGACCCGTTTTTTTAAGGATCAGGAGAGTAAAATGCAAGACAATGAGCTTGGAATGATTGACGCTCTAGGGCCTGGTATGTAAGCAATGCGATAAAAATCGTTTAGTTTAGTTTTTAGGATTGAGGAAGTCCATAAACATGTATGTATATATCTTTGTATTTATCCTTCAATGCTGTTAATTCATCTGTTGGCTTACATAAAGGGTCTCTCTGTAAACCGGCTGTCCCGTCACGTCACTACCTTCGATCAGTAGACGAAAACGGATCTTTAAACAATGGTATGTACATACATACATATATGGACTACAAGTGAGTGATGGGGCCAGGTTAAGTCGTCCATTTAATTTGTTCACTTCATACCGTATCAAATTGTATGTAGTTTTGCAACAATCTGTAATAGTATTTGCATAACTGTGTTAAATTATTCTTCAAAGATCTCCAACTGGCTATTTGACTACTGGTATTCAGAATTTATAGGCAATTTAGGTATCAATGGATGTAATACGTAAAAAATGTAGTAACTTCAGTTCTTAAGTATAAAGCGATTTTAAAATACTTAACAAAAAGGGTTTCTGTTGCATTAGCCGATGAGTAGTGAACGGATGGCTGACAACTTAGATGACGGACAGGTTTCTTTTTCGGTAAATACATTTTGCAGATATGATTCAACCTCAAGTACTGAAACTGTAGGCAAATTTCTTTTGGCAAATTCATATTGCAAACAGAGAATCTCATAAATCGCTCGTCATCCCATACACAAAAATCCGCATTCATTGTTAGCAAATATGTAAGGTACGCTGATTTCGTGTAACTTTTCAAGCAGGTACTCAAACTGTTCATCAGTATTATGAATTAGTGGTAACACTAAGAGTTTTTTAATCGATGAATGAGACTGATCAAGTAGTGATCGTGGTAGTAACATTTAATGTGATTACGTTACTACTGCTGTTACCAGTTATCTCTAGAGATGAATTACCATTTTACTACGGCAAAGACTGGTTTCAGAGCTTTCATTAAAGGCAACAATTATTCAATTAATGATCAATGAATTGAAAATACAATGTTATTAATGAATACAAGCTTGCGTATTTACTGACGGTACACACATTGATCATCACGAAAGTGCACCTATGTACATAGATAAGGTTTCAATAGGTAAAATACTCCTAGCTCATCATTTTCTAATCACGGAATACTACTGAAGTGAGCTCGGCTCATATTTCAAGAGAAAATAATGAGTTTTAGTATTTTTTTACACATGCAAACTACCAAGTAATTTAACTTTTCAAAAGTACATTATCATTACACACGTTAGCTATTCATGTGGCAGAGCAAAAACGTAAAACATAGCATCTTAATGTTTACACGGGTTGCAACACTCTCGGCAGATACTAATATTTTAAGCAATACTTATCTTTTCTTGATGATATGCAAAGGTCTTGGGATAATGTGACGTGACTGGTAAACTTGTAAAAACTGAAATTCCTTGCGTTTTTATAGATGTACAGCTTTGTAATAGTTAGTACACGTATGAATTGCGTTTTAGCGGAGAAAAAGACTGAGTTTCAGTTTATTAGATTCAAATGCGTCGTAAGAGTAAAATTTCGCATAAAGAGAAAGAAGGAAAATCTGCATAGGTAAATAAATATATGTATTTTAGGCATTACATGTGGGGGTAAAGGTACAAAATATAATCTTTTGCAAGTTGTCCTTTTAAGTTAGCGAAAATTTGGTATTTGTCTGAAGGCAAACCTTCGCTTGTTGTCTCCATTCCTTTGGTTTGTTTGTCTGTTTAGATTACTAAAGACCATCAGAAAATGCTCATTGAACACCCATAAAGTAGCTACAGCAGCATACACACTATGACACATTACAAATATTACAATAAACAAATCCGTTTGATGTTGGTTACTGCATGAAAACACTGAATGACCGCCAGTCCTGTTGCACTTAAAATGAGAACGATCAGGAATTCGAGAAGTTTTAGGTACATAGCACAGGCGCAAGGTGAAAATATGAATATGGGAATAAATTTATGCTGGGTGGCGGACTGCAGATCCTACGTCCTGACTGACTGTGATGTGTCTTGTTTTATAAATGTATGAAAATGCCATTACGAGTTGTTGTGCACTTTTGTATAGGTATGTTACGTAATAATACTAGCAAGTACACCTTATTTTTACAAATGACATCGACCTCCTGTAGTGCATCACCTTAAAACTTTCCTGACAGATTTGCAACTGTTTCCCATAAACTGTGGTATGCTGTTAGACAAGACTTGAGCTTCTAAATTCCATGACGCCATCATCACCTTTGATATCGCTCAAATTACTCAAATTCAATTAGCATACATGATGAGCTATATACCCACGCCCAGATAAAGTCCAAAGTATCTAGAGAGAGTTATATGCCTGTTCCATTGTTGTATACTTCTTAATTTTATTGGCAATGTATCAAACAAAAGAAGTGTCAAAATCTATGACGCTGCCTAAAAATTATAATTATTCAGAATTTTTATGGACAATTTATTCAGGAAGAGGCTTCTTCGTCGGCTGTAAGCGTGAGAAGAGATCTAAAGGCATGATAATGTTAAGCATTCATTACAAATCAGGATTGCACCAGAATTTTTTTACTGAAGTAGTAAAACATTCATATAGTCATGATCCTGTAGCCATATTTATTGGCTGTGTTGAAGTTACCCCATTTTTCTCATTTAAAATTAAAATATTTGCAGCCATCTTCATAATGACAAAATCAAAAGCATGCACATAAGAGAGCTAGCAGTGCATCCATATTTTTGTTGTGTAGGTTAGGGTTAGCCAAAGCCATCTCTAAGTTGTTGTTTTTAAAGGTATCCCAATCATTTTTTTAGATTTTGCCCAAATGTTCAAAATGAAACAATTTTTGGCTCATTATAGCAAAAAACGTTTGAACATTTCTCCTCTGCATTTCCCGTCACTACCAACAATACCCATTATTCTACATAACATGCATTAAAACAGTTCCTGGCTCGAAAATCCAGAATTGGATATTGCTTAGCTTTGTTTTATTATATGTGAACGCTCATTTAGATTTTTATTTGAACAGCTTGTATTGAATATTTCTTGTCTGTGCATAGGGAAGTTTTTCATTTAATAGTATCGCAGAGTTTGCAAAATCCCTCACTAAACTCCAAGATCAGGGCCTCTTTCATCAAGATTTATGTATGAATGTTTGCAAGTTATAAATTCTAATGTCGATAACACTGCGGTTGTGTGAACCTTATTCAGAACCTACCTTGATCTTCTTCTCGCATACAAGGCAGTATTTAAAACGCATACTGCATAATGCGTTCGTCGCGTCGTCATAAACAATACTGTAACTCTGCAGTACTACTGCAGGTCCTACATTCTTTATAAAACCGTCATGATCTCCATACAGATAATGGCATTAATGTTTAACGCGGACATACTAAGACAACATCAGTTGTGCGAGCCTTTTCAAACTCGTATGTAATTCACTTACTCGACCAGATAGATGAGATACTGCATACATACGACTTTGTTGATGATGCTAATAGCACGGTAAATGACGTTGATGTTAACGCAGCTGCTCCTACTTGCTGACACACAACTATTCCCGTAAAAAGATGATCGTCCTCTTCACCGCGTAGGATGTGCATGTACAAAGAAGCCCATATGCTGTATGTCCTGCACATTTCTAAGTGCATTTCGTTCATTTTTCAGTGTTTTAAAGCACACACGCATACAATAATATCTTTCTATACCTGTTTGACGGAAAGGACTGAAGGAATCGGCCCTACTTGCGATGATATTGTTGGGGCTACCTCAAGCCTAGATATGTTCTGAGGTTTTGAAGGTGGGGAGGTCTGATACAACTCCTGATACTGACTTTGTAAGGGTTATAGCATCTTCATATTTGTTGAAAAGTCTTTGTCGTATTTGAAAACGACGCTTATGCTTAGAGAAAGAATCTGAATGAAGTAGAGACGTGATCCGTGGTGCAACAATCAAATCATTTCCTGCTCTTGGCCAAGTCTCACGTCCACTTCTCCAAGGCTTAGTGGCTCATACGAGTCATCTCATCTTATTTTCTCGGCGCGTAAAGTGACACTTGGTTTATTATTTGTTGTATCATTATTACTTGTCAGTTGTGAGACAATTTTTCTAAAAAGTACGACAAATTTACGACAACAGACAAATTGCACGGGTTGGGGTCTCATTTTATACAAGGAACGCTGTGAAGTGCAGTATAATTTTTTTGTGTGCAATAGATTAAGAGTTTGTTATTGCTGAAAAGCGACAGATTTATTGTTTAACAATGTGGTGCACAACAAGTGGGTTTGCTGTAGCCATTCTAATTGGAATGGCTTCGGCTCAGTATTCCGTGATCAACTGTCCACCTGAAGATGCCACTTTTGAGCTTGTTACAGGATGGATGTACAGTGCTCCACCTGATATTCTTGAGACACGTGCTGGAACTTTACAACTGGCCGAGTGTGTACAAGCATGTAAGCTTAATTTATCCTGCCAAGCTGTCAATTTTGAGACGGGTCTCTGTGTACTCTTCAAAAGTCAAGTTGGAGACAGATCAGGTAATCATCAGACTGAATCCGCTTAAAAACACTAGAATCTTACTTTTCCCTTCGTAATCGTATCAGAATGACACGCTATTTTTATGGTGTGCAAGAAACCTCATTATAGCAATGCAATTTTGCATACATTAGCATTAAGTCAAATAAATGGTCCATAAGTAAGTATAAGATGGCATAATCTATTTTCAACCCAGGTAGAAAGATTTAAGCAATGCAACGTCCTTAATTCCACTTAATCGTTTCCACATTTCAGCTCCTCCACACATCAACCTAAATCAAGCATAGGATTAGCATCTGCAAAATGCAGTGTCATTAATTCCTTCGCAGATTACCTTCTGACCCACTCATTGTCCCCTAATTCTAATTTTTTTCTTCTTTCTCTGTACTTGCATTGATTCAGGTGCATTTTAGCATAATTCCTTAGGGAAATTAATTTTTCGTGATTTTTATATAAAAAGGAGCTAAATACCTGGTTTGGGAAAACACATTCATGAATTTTTCCTGTAATGATACACCAGGTAATTATGAAAAGTACGGGATTTGTGCAAGAAAGGAAAAATGGCTAGTAACGATATTCCTTTTGTATTCGATTAGAATGTCATTACCGGCAAGAAAAAAATAGGGAAAATAACGATAATGATAATTCTGCTGTAGGTATCACTATAACATAAAGAAACTCTGCCTTGAGTTATACTCAATACAAAGTTGTTGTTCATGACAAACTAAAAAAATAATAAGGTTAGGCTGGTGCAGTATTTTCCTCACCCACCAGTGATTTGACTTGATGTATCATTTCCAACATTGAGAACCATCAATTTAAAGAAAAAAAAACCAGAAAGTATACCACCGGTTCATTAAGTGATTTCATGGGAATTGGAGGGCCTTATTTGCTTAAACCATCATCGTCTCTTCTCTGGGAGCCGTTAGGTACAGAGAGCGAGTAGCATTATAGGTGGTGGTGCATTATAGAATCATAGAATGCATGTAATATTATGCTGTTCATAATGGACATTAGTATAAGAACGGCACACGGTAATACATAATATTATCTGCCACCTCCTTCATACATTATATGACTCAACCAACCTTGCAAAATAGTGTGTAACTTATATGCACGAACGACCAAACCAAAGTGTGAGGCGACGGGCGAGCTATTTTGCATTTTAAATATCTGCAACCACTCACTCGGTCATGCCGCGCATACTTTTTAGTAACGACGAGAAAACAATTTGACGTTCTGGGTCGGACCTTTGCATACAATTTTTTACGGGGAGCAAGGACATTGTTGCACTATGCAGATGGGGAAAGAAACATTATAAAAATGACTGCCCATTTATTCATTCATAATGGTTATGGCTCATTTTTATCTTGGACTGAATTTTCTTTGAAAGGTTGTATCTGAAAGAGAATTTAAAAAAAAATTGGCATATACTTTAAGTAATTGTTTTAGAATTATGCTTTCAAAATACACCACTAAATTGGCTTTGAAAGGTTAACATTTCAATATGTTTCTGTTTCGGATACGTGAAAGAATGTAATTCATACTTAATCCACAGCTAGTGTCTTTGTTGTCTGTAATTGCACCCGTGTATCACTCGGGAAATGATAGTAAAACTATTATTAGGTGATATATACTAAAAATTCTATTGTTGGACTATAACCATTTCCATGAATTCTGATGACGTTCAAAATACCCCAAAAATTAAGGTGAAATTACATATAGGTATATTTACATCATTGTCTTTTAATACTATGACTTTGTAACAAGAGAATTATGGACCTCGTAACCAAATTCCTGAGTTACACATTGAGGATGGCCAACGGGATTTTATTGTTTATTGTAAAAATCTCCTTTAGTTTTAGTCATGCATGGTTCAAGTCTGACTATCAAATATACAGGGGTCGACTTGACCAGTGAGTTTTTATCAAAGTTGTTCTTGTAATACGAGAGTTGTTTTGGCAGAAAAAAAGAGTAAGCAAAAGAGAGAGATGCAAAACATACCTCGTCAGTCAGTCAGTCAGTCAGTGAGTAACTTATACAAATATATATACAAAGTATACATAAATATGTATATAGTTAATACATGCACCTTTTTGTTTCGTGTTTTTAAAGAGATGAGTTTACAGAAGGGATCACGAATGGTAAAATAGCAAAGCAAGTTATTGTGTTGATAAAAACGCAGACTGACTGACTGACTCATCTCATCACAAGATGGTTTCATGACCTCAAGTATTGACCAGTTGAAGACGATGTTGACAGTGGCATAGTAGGTAGTAGCAGGAGAAGTTTTAAGTTTTTGGTACTTGAAAAACAATACAGATTATTTGTAACAACAAAGGCAATCATAACGATAGAGATAATTCTAGTAACAAGTGAAATGTTGGCGAATGAATGAATGAACAGGTGAATAGAATAGAAATCTGCAAGATTTGTATCCCTTTTTGACAATGGAAGGGTTGCATTTTTAATAAAGAATGCGTCAATGTATAATTTTTATGGAGTCAGAATCAACAGCGATTTTGCACTAAAGCATGGGATGGACGTACCACGCACATTTGTAAAGCAGCTCCCTTTTATGGCTTTCATTCTTATCTTATGTTACTTCCAGATCTTGACAGATGTTTTCGTGACATTTCACAATTCCTTTAACGTCTCAATAGAATTGTGAATTTAATCTATTTATTCGAAGGAACTTCGGTGGTCACATCTGCAGCTTTGCGTGAGGAGGCATGAAAATGAAATGAATAGTTTTTTGTTTTGTCCATCTTGACTATTTGTGACCGCTTGAATAATTTTGTAAAAATGTGATTAAGCTTTAAAACGGTTTTTAAAGAACACAATATAGACTTCAATCTAGTAAATATATGCAATACACATTTTCCTCGAAGAGACACACACAAAGACAATTGTCGTAATGAGGATGAAATTATCCATATCTACATAATTTGAAATACTGCTGTAAAGAGACAAATTAATCAGGTTGGATTGGTTATACACATAACTCCCAACTGTTTAGTTGAGGCAATGCAGTGCAGACACAACATAACGGGGAATGCGTTAAAAGAATATGCGCCTGTGTATAAGCAATAGTAAAATGCAAATCGTATCGGGTAACTACCCACTGAGCGACGGACTTTTAAAAAATAGACACGTTCGTAATCGTCCATCGTAACAAAACCACACGGACAGATTTATGAACTTGTCTCTGAATATGGTTTTGGGACCATTAGCTATTATTATATTAGAGAGAATTTCATACTGCAAGCAAAATCCAGTTTAGCTCTCCTTAAATGCAGTACTCATCAATTCAAACACGTATATAAAAACCAAAGAATAACAATTAGGGGCTTGCTCTCCTCTTCTTCTCTCTGTAGCCTTTTCGTTCTTGTTTTGGGTTTTAATACTAAATTAAAGTTCAAAATGCTCGCTCTCTTGACTCATTCACATTATGTATTCTTTAAATTCCGTCAAATAGCGTTACAACTTTCGAGCCTTTGTTTAAAAAAATGTGTCTACGAAAAGCGGAAGTAAATGCTACATTTTTGTCATTACTCTTATAAATTTACAAACAATTTTAATAAGTACCTTGCCAACTTTTCCCTTTTCCCGTTTCACCTGTTCCCACAAAAAGTGTTTATTATTTAGCGTTACATATGTATTGCACCAATAATATTTTCTAGTTACAAGCCAGCCTTCTCGGAGCCTACAGTAGCTGTGAATTTAAAATGCAGTTCTAATAATTCTAGTTCATTTTGTACTAACTTTCATTTAGCACCATTGTTTTTTTACTCATTCCATGTAATTTCATTTACAGTGAAATCACAATAATTGTAATCACGACATATTACAAAATAAAAATGCGAGCAGTATGAAAGTCCTTTTCTCTAATTCCTATAAAAAACTCTCGGTAACAGTATACTGAAGGCTGAATAAAGTTGTAATGCACACAGAGGAACATGCACGCTTATAAAATAATAGCCACTTTTATTGTAGGTTTGTATATTCAAGTTCTCACACAACGACAAGAAACTGTACGTGTGCCTCACTACAATTGTGGAAGGCACAAAAAATGTGATGAGGTCCCGTTGCATAAATTGGAATTAATACTAAGCATTAAATAACCCAGAGAGAGGTAGTAAATCACTGGTTTGTGTTATTGCATTTGGTCACATCATATCATCATCTTTTGCTTATCATTATCATTACTGATTACCGGATGAACAAGGGGAAACGGAGAAACACCACACACAAGTGGATCATATATCATCGTCTTCTTGAGCCCAAAACATAAAACACGAGATTTACATGCTTTTTATCCTTACTCTTTAGCATATTGTACTAAACATGCATGCAAGCGTTTGGTACTCTTACAGTACATGTCATGTTTCCCATTTTTGTCGTAGAAAAGGACAAGTGAAACAAAAACAGTGTAAACTAGATAAAAAGAGAGGAAATTGAGTGCAAGTGGTATTTAGTGTGATTCATGATGCATACTATTATGATGCTAATCCAAAAAATTATGTTAAATATCATATCAACTCTTTTTTCAAGCTCAACTTTATAAGCCTTGTAATAGTTTTCACTCATTTTTCATTTTGCCAACCTTTTTCTGAGGGTATTTAGTGTGTTACACGGATTACGGATATCCGCATAATATACGATGATGTACGTGTTTCGTAGGCCATTTTTTGAGGGTTCATGGGTAAAGATGGAAGGAAACAATTTTGCATCTTGAAGACAATACCTAAAGTTTTTTCTTTGTTTCAGGACATACTAATGGGCTGTCATTGTTATCACTTTTTCCTTGTGTCGTAGACTCTCATGCAGACAATTAGGGTAAACATGTAGGGGTTAAGATAAATTGCACTGAATGGTTCTTCCCCGAGACTGGATTTTGAAATTGTATCTTTTTAATTCGTAAAAAACTATGTATAACATTATACAAGACTGCTACTGCATAGTTGCTACTTAAAAACTCACTAAACCTTTTAACATTTAATTCAATCTCTGACTTTACGTGAACTTTTTGTTATCAAAAAAAAAGTTTATCAAAGCGCTTGGCAGCCTCGCTATTGTTATTGTTATTTTTTGCGAAGGTACACGACCCTATATGAACAACTAAGAAAGGAGAACACAACTACTACTGTTTTCACATTATTTTTCGTTGATTAACTTACGTAAGGTAATTGAATTGATTTCGTTTTTTCTTTGTTACGTGTAGACATGAACTTTGAAAAATAGGTTCACACAACTGTTGAATTCAAGTCAACCTTTTACTGTTGAATAATACAAGCAAAAAAAAGACTTTAGCAACAATAAAGTACATTTTAAATTTGATATATATCTCAGATGCATTTTTGTACAAAATGACTGTTATCCAAGGGAGTATTTAGTCGCAAAAAAATACCTCACAAAAAATAATTCTGATGTTTTGTCTATTTTTTAGCTCGTTTAGTACTGCAATGTGTGTATACAAAGAAGGTTGCGTGCAATGAATAAGGCAAAAAAAAATCTGCCACATTAAAAAAATTCGGTGCTTAAGCAATTGCCGATGATCACACATTTCACAACCTATAACGCATTTCCTCACGCAATAATCCGTCTTTAGGTAGGTAGGTACGCCAGTGAGATGAAACTGGCTTTGTCTGGCAATTTATTTGAACAATGGCAATAAGTTATGATGTGTAATTCATCAAAGAAATCTAGCGCTTGTAGTGATACCTTTCAATATACGCCTAGTGTAAGAAAAATCCAATTATTGACGTGTGGTTTATATGTAGTACAAGTTAGTTGTCATGGACAAAAAAATAGTATTAATGGTTTCAGGTTTAGAGGTCCTCTGAAAAATGATGTGGATAATGACAGCACTGACATGATCACTTGTCCGATAAGCTCATCTCTAAATTGTTGAGGTTCGACTTGAGATAATGTGAGGTTTTCAACTGTCCACGTCTGTAAATCAAATGCCGACTGACATTCCCCGTTACATTATTGGGAATAACCGAACTGATGGATTTCATCTTTTTTTGCTTAGTTTAGCTGTTAGGTCAAGAAAAGGCGTTATTTAATAACTTCCATGTTAGACACTTTTTTAGATACTGGTCTTCTTATATAATATCTGTAGTTTATATGATATGGTCTCTGACTGGTACTTTATTGCAAAAAATTGACTAATTGACAAGTGTTACACTTGATGGGACGAGAATTGGATATATTTGGTGATAAATGCTCGCAGCTAGTTCCCAGTTTTGCCTTTATGAAACACTACTACTCGTGTGTGATTGCATCTCAATGAAATAAATGAACTTCTCAGCAAAAATCACGATTAATATCTTTACTTCTAGACTACATATCGTGAATCTTCCGTTATAACATACAAATTATATACATGATTGGTATGTGTGCGATTTAACGAACTGACGCTCATTTGTTCAAGACTAGCCATTTTAGTTTCTTGTTTAAAAAATCTCCTTACAGTTCAACCTTTTTCTGATCAGTTAGGTACATACGTATTGCAGTCTAATTCTTGATGTAAAAAATCCCATTTCCTTCTTGAGTATTGTAAAAATTAATTACAAATTTAACCGTACAGAGGAATATTTGCACAGAAACAAAAAACAAATTTTTTAATGGTAAAATAGCTTGGCCACATTCACATTACGTTTGCTTGTTTATTATGACATACAAACAATACACGGCAAAGGAGTGATCCTTGACCAGTCTGCATTTCAAATCAGTATAGTCTGCGTCTTGCCTGATATGGAATTCATAGCGGGTTTAGCGGTAATATTTTCTGCATGAAATTGATCTTCAAGATTTTGTTCCGAAATGACACACATATGCATATCGTCATCATTTGTCTATACTTGCGAATATTCCAAAGTTATTAGTCAGAAATACCATTTTAGTTTTGAGAGAGATGACTGACGTATGGACAGCCAGGCATGAATTCATAGTTGACTATATGAGTTTATGGCACGTTACACGACACTGGATCCTCATCAAGAAAGTGGAACATTACATAGCCTACAGATTCTGCAATAGTTATGATCTCAGTTGAGATAATCTATGTATACCACACAAATTCGTATGCTTCTAGGAAATGGTTATTTGCATACAAAAAATATGTTTTTAAAAACATCACAAACATTTGCATATAAAACTGGTATTACTACATGCATATGCATTGATTCGAGTGCCATTTTGAACACACATAAAATTTGACGGGAAAGGGGTGTGCAATATTTGCGTCAATTTACAAACATAAAATGGTGTGTTTTAATGCAAATTTTTGCAACCATGTTATTAACTTTGTTCCATTTGCTAACTGGATTTGCCAAAGCAGCCAAGACAGTATGTTTCTTCTATTCCGGTGGCAGTAGTTCTATATTTATGACTAAAACTTTTTATTTAAATGACTCGCTCAATCGAATTTCTACCTTTCTCGTCACATAGCTAAGGCTTTATGCACCTTTAGAATTTTGATGTAGGTACAAGTAAACCAAAGTTGGATTAGTACGTAGGCGGTAGGCTAAAAGACATGAATCCGGTGTTAACACACTGTGAAGCTTTTCACTTGCAGAATTAAATAATCAGTTACACTCATTTACTCCTTGAGAGGTGCAGAAAAAGAGAGAAAAGAGGAACGGAATTGCAAATAATAATGATGAGTGGAAAGAGATGAAGAAGTTGTGCAGGTGCGAGGTAACGATGTGTTATTCAGGCTTTTTTTGAACGTGCAAATTGGGATCTGCCTTTTTTGTGACTATTTTTGAGAGAGTCGCTTTTACGGTAGCCACTTGTGGCCAAGAGGTGGATAAGGTGTTATGCAATGAGTATTATACATATTCCGCAGTCATTTTCCTTCGTCAAAAGTGCTTCACGCAATTTTCCTCAAGAATTTTGCGCACTTAGCACTATATAGGAATTTTAACGCATGAATGGCATTGTGACTGCGTGTATTCTGTGAAGAAAAGCAATTTGAATTTTCGTATAGAGGAACTTCACTAATAGTAGCAAGTGATGAACTTGTTAATCATTTTCTGTGCCCATAACATCATCATCACCAACCACCACCACCATTACCCCCACGCTTCTCTATTGTAATACCTTCTTTTTCAAAAGCCGAAGTAGGTTAAGCCTATTGGAAGCTGATGAAGAAGTTGGAGTATCTGGGTTAATACACAAGTTAAAATACCAAAAATCCTGTTAGCCTATGTGTACATTTATATTCAGCGATAAAAGCCTCGTGGCTGTAAAAATAACAATGTCATCTCTCTCTAACTAATGTGTATTTGAACCTAAGTACGTGTATATAAATACATGTCGGCTGGCGTAATCGTCTTCAAGTTTGTTAATTGCAAGGTGAGCAAGTTTAAAAACTAAAACGCTAAAAATAAACCTTGAAATTAAAATCTCCCTCTAGCACCTTTCCTGTCAAGCTGGCTTCTCATAAAAATGCACAATTTGACAGCAAGCTTGTAATCATATTGACGTCGCCAATTCTACAGAAACTTTTAATTGCGGCCGTGTAGTCACTATTCACTGGGTAATATTTCATCGGATATCACGTTGTCAGTTTCAATGGTTATAAATAGAACAAGTCTTACGATTTTTTTCAGCATTTTACATGTCATGCACATTTTGATGCACTACAGGTTACCTATAGGCGCAAATTACTGTTGGCCGCGTTGCGGGTCGCAAGAAAGTTAAATTTTTTTTTTTTTTTGAAAGATACATTATTTAGATATCTACAAACATTGTATTCTTAAACATTTTATACAACTTATGTCCATTTCCGGGTACGAGTAAAAGATTGGAATCTCGGTAATACTGTTTATTGCCACTAAAGCGATTCCATCATACAAATTACCTAATTATATGAAATTTTAAAGTCAATTTTATATATGCGGGTGAGACGACTTTCTGTAAAAATAAGAAATGTCTTTAGCTTGTGACACAAGCATTCTAAATTGCTATATTTTTATTTTGAAATGTCCAAGTTTTATCTGCGTTTCCACCTCTCAACCCATAAAGCTATAAATGCAAATTGGTTTAAATCTTGACACAGGCGTATATGACAAATAGTTTAATATGTAGATAAACTACACTGCAATCTTCGGGTCTGTTCTGCACTTTTTTGTTGGTGGCAGTGTGAACTTGAATACAAGGCAGACAAGCAGGACAATAGGAATAGATAATGCACAGTTGCATTCTAGCTTGTAATTCAACATGAAAATTTAACACCTTTCAAATCACTTTTATTTATCTTCAACTTGAATTGTTAAACTGTAACAGTCGCATAATGAGAAGAATGAAGTTGAACGAGTCTGAAGAAAAAAAGGCATCTTACAAGAAGTGATGTTGTTTAAGTAAGCAAAGTGACATATGGAGTTTGTGTAGTTTATTCAGTTGCGTCATGTAGTCTTTGTGTACTCTCGCATTTCGTATGTGAGACCATGCATACCGGCAAAGTGTACGTCTTGATGATAACGGATCGCTCCACCAAATATGCCCGTTCGTAAAAAAATAATAAAAAATACATACGTAATGAATTAGCAAATACTGCAGCTTAGGAGTAAGGAAGCGTAATCCACTTCACATGAAATGGTTAGTTAAGTACATGCTGGCTTGAGTCGATTGCATAAAGTGACATATGATAATAAGTAACTAAAAATCAAGTACATTGGCCATTATACGGCTTTACAATTAGATGAGGATCTGTAATATATCTTGGTTGGTTGTTGCATTCAGTTGTAGGAAGTTGAGT
Source organism: Orchesellides sinensis (assembly GCA_027744375.1). Lineage (NCBI taxonomy): Eukaryota > Metazoa > Arthropoda > Collembola > Entomobryomorpha > Orchesellidae > Orchesellides > Orchesellides sinensis. The sequence goes on along the minus strand of JAHZNG010004987.1, from coordinate 10,708 downwards.
GACTATTCAAAGTGAGCAGTGAGCCTTATGCATATGTGCTTTTTACTTTTTACAATTCACACATGATTTCTATGGTGCCAAGTAAATCTTGAAAATGTCACGGGCCTGCAGGCTAAAACGGTAATATAAAAATCAAATAATATTTTGACGACTTTCAAAGCAACATTTTAAGTAACATTTCAAATTCACACCAAATTCTTGAAATGTGCAGAGTCGGTGTGAGGTCAGGCAGAAATAATAAAAATCTTCATGAGAGATTTTTTTACTGATAAAATTTTTAGCAAGCCATTTGACATGGTAATCCTGTACGATTTGACATGTCCGCTACAATGAAATTTTTATGATTTTAGTGCTATTGTTGAATTCAATTTTGTGAGGCAGTTAAATGAATACATATATTATAAATCTTGCATTAGTAATGAGCAAAAAGGAGGAATAATTAAAGAGTCAATGGAAGTTAAGAAAAAATATGAATATGAATGAATCTCATGTGCAGATGCAATACATGAGGGATTTAATATACTGTTTTAAAAACGTTTGATGAAAAGTAGAATAGAAGAAGCAAAAAAGGAAGTATTCAATCTTCATGTTCCAACAACACAATCATGCCGTTGTAACACATGCGGCAATTGTTTAGCGCAAGAGTTACGTTGAGGAATACCTTTTCTGGCAAATTTTAATACTATAAGACATAAATCAGCTTACTTTTTAAGATTTGACGTCATCAAAACATTGGGACAATCCTCTTTAATCTTGACTTTGGCTCACAATTGAAATATTAATGAGCACAGTTTAAATTTCAGGTAAATTCCCGATGCTGGTTATATTATATGTGTGGCTGTTAACCAAATGCTAAAATAAGAAAGAGCAACGTGCTTTACGGCATTTTATAATTGAATAATTAATAATCAGAAAAGATTGCAATTGCCACTCTTTGCGGTAGGTTGAAGAAGGAGTGAAAAGGAGGAAGATAAGGTTAACAATAAAGGCAGGTCTAAGTAATAAAAAGCTTAAAATTCAATTACATCTTAGTTTTTCTCAAATAAGCCATTTCATATAAGACACCATGCGGTTACAAGCTTTACACAGAGTTACAATCATATTAATACTTCCTGTTTTATGATACGGAAAATTGCATAGGTATATTTTTATGTGCACGCATGCGCATCCCTTGTTGGTCCATGAATGAATCATTTTTACAAAATACTATGTCATTAAAACATTGGCATGTCATAAAATGTACTTTTTATTGCTTTGCTAATCCTTTCGGAAACTTTTATTTTTTTTACTTTCAGAAGGCTTAATAAAGTCTCAGTTCCCGGTGTTTACCATGTACGCTCAGAAAATATGTATGCCAAGTGCACGGGGCTGTACTCGTGCTTGGGGATTTGAGTTGGTTCGTGGTTACAATATCAAGGATGGTGGTAAGAAAGTCATGCAGCTCCCTTCAAGATCTGCCTGTATGGATGCTTGCATTCAAGAACGAGAATTCCCATGCCGGTAAGTTTGCGGGTGTTCCATTTCTCTTTCTCATAAAAAATATCATTTTTTACTTCCCTCTCCCTCATCTCGGTTAGCAGACGATGCCTGTCCTTAAGTCAAGTTCAATGTAATTAATCAATTGTTTTTTAGAAATCTTTTATTAACTCATCATTCCTTTTTCTATTAGAGGAAAAAACAAGACGAGTAATTAGAAACAAGGGGTGTCACTCATAAAACAAACATGTATCAAATTCAAATGGTTTGCCGACATCTTACTAAAAGTTTGTAACATTGAGCCGCACTTGAGATTATCTTGTGTTGCTTAAAAATCAATAGGCTATTATGTTTTTATTTTTAAATACGTTTCAATGCATGTCTAACTTGTTCCACTTATCATCCACAATAATACAAACGTACAACGAGATTGATGCAAAAATTTGTTACAAACTATTTTCATATTTTTTTACCTACCTCCGTCATTTGTCCCGCATAACATTCAAGTCGGACACATTCCTATTTGTCTGTGTTTGTTATGCTCTGCTTTGCCTAACCATAGACAATAGGTTTATGCATGCGCACCAAAATAGAAGAAATGACTTGAATGAGTTTCTTCTACAACATTATATGAATGAAAGTTTGTTTGAAGATGCTGGGGGTGATATCCAACACAAATTTTGAATGTGGCATGTCTCAAATAACAAATGGGAGAATGAGTGTCAGAATGATATTTGTTTTTAACCGTGATCATGGGGATGGATGAGTTAAAATAGAATTGTTGAAAAAAAAAAGAATTAGTGATGGGACCAGCTTATATAGACAGGAATTGTTATTGTGAGGATCATGAGAAGAGCTTGAAGGACAGTGTGAAACTATTTTTTAATACAGAAACATTTCTACCATGTAGAGGAACCTACTTAGAGTTCTTTATTGTAATAAACGCTGCTAGGAATTTTTATCAAGTTCTTTGTCCGTACTACAACATGTGGTATTGGTATTAATGGATGGGGTGCCTTGAAAAACATTTCCGTAGAGGCCGGTCGAAACAAAAAAACACTTGTTTGCGACTACAACCTAATCTAAAGGAGCAAATTGGCACACAGATATTTTTGTTTCCTCTTTAAAAGTTTCAACTTATAATATTCGGCTTTCCAATTAATTTGGAAAAGCAAATATTGTAAAGCATATTTGAGAAAGAACGAGATGGAAAATTGCATTATTAAAGTGTTGAGCATTCTATCCCATCATGTCCTCTGATAATATAGTTGATTTGTCCAACAACTGCTCTTTTGAAGACTCCAAAAATGTTATCAGTCGTGTGTCATGTCATGCCTCAAGTTTAGATTTTCTTTCAAGGTATTCCCAAGCAATTTAATTTTGATCACGAAAAAGGAAATCGAAAAGTAGACTTCCCATATATCACATCTGAACAACGGTTTCATTAAACCTTATTGCAATAGCAGATGTGAATTGACTCATATTTACATATAAACAGACTACTTTTGAGGATAAATGATATATTCGAAGATACTCAATAGAACTGCACTTAATATAGTAATGAATAGTTAGTGATATGATAAAGACTAGGTGTATCGGTCCGGCTTGTAATCACCGTCGCCATATATACAGAAATTGTCTCAGTCTTCAGGGTTTTTGATGTACTAACAACCAAGATACAACGTATGTATCTAATATCTGTACATAACCACTCTCTCATCTTCATTCGTTTTCTATTCTGTTGACAGTGAGGTCTCTGACTGGGACTTTATCTTTTTACCTTATTTCCTAGCCAGTCTGACAGTTTGAATAGAAATTAGAGATAAAAACGAAATACGTATATTTTAAGACGTCCTTTTCTACGCTTATTACAAGCATTGCATAAAAAATTTGCATGAAAGGTCAAGAATCAGTAGGTTACAATGATTGTGTGCCGTATTCATCTGCCCGACAACAATCTATCGATTCGACCCGAATGAAATTCTGATTTTGTGTGAGAGAGACACACCAAGTAAGGTTAATATGTTTTCGTCGTGCATCACTAAATCCAAACATAAAAAGCGTATACTTTATGTAAATTTTCAGCAGACAATACATAATACATGAATATATTATATATTTAACATAATATGTATGCATGAGTCACTTTTATCCCAAAAAAGTGCCATGTTAAAGACTGAATTACTTAAGCCGGTACGACACACACAGATACAACGTGATAACGTTGTCTCTCAGATTCCAATCCAAGTCTTTTACAATGAAGCTGCGAGTGGTTATTATTATTATTATTATTATTATTATGCACTATGATACGTTTCTTCTTCAAATCGGACCATAATCTGCATCATGACTATCCATTATGCATGTACAAAGTGACCGAACAACAACAAAGTCGGCCTCAAAGTCAAAATCCAGGGAAATGCGTTCTTCTTCTCTCAAAACAAGATGCGTGCGTGTTACGTGCATAATGAAGACTTGTGGTCATCTCCCCTTTCTACTGCTTCACTGACCTCGATCCCATGCATGTGTGTGAACAACACAATATTTTTCTCATCCTTTTGGATCCTCATCTGGCGCTTGGATTTTTTATGGTGTAAAAATTGCAACCATTTTTATACAGTTTTTTTTTTCAAGTCATTTTTTTAGTAACAACAAAAATATGTGCATTTTTGGCCTCTTATCATGATCTTGAGCTGCATGCAGTGTCATCATCGTGTTATTTTAAAAATATGTGAGGAAGAGCAGGAACGATGACAAGAATGCATCCTTTTTTTGGACACCGACACATGTGCATACATAAATAGGTTTTTCATCATGATTGATAAAATGCGTGACGAACCCTATTTCACACAGTTTTTTCATAATCATTCAATGAAACACTTCATTTCGTTTATGTGACAATACACCAATAGCCAGAGACATTGTCGGGGAATTGATATCACTCTACTGCAGCGTGTGTTTGATTCTTTTTTTTAATTTTGAATGAAGGAAATACCAGTGTTTTTTATTGCTCCACATTCATCCCAATATCACTGATGCACTTTGTGCTCTACAATGATATTTGGCAATGTTGACATTGTCACGAGGAAGTTGTATATTTTAGGACAATGAATTCTCTATTGAAATTTATGAATTACAAAGTATTCAAAGTCCATTGTCGTCGATACTTTATTTAAAAAAGAAAGTAATGCATCTTTTTTAGTCCACAAGTCAGACTGCAAAAGGTAATTTAGGAAAAAGGACAGACTTAGATTTACATTTTTTTTTCTATTTAGTTTTTTGTTTTGATTCATTGTATGGTCCCGGCGGTAGTGGAATAACCTATAAAACTGGCACATGCATATTTTTTTACAGTCAAAACAAAACCCTGAAGATTTTACCACTTTTCTAATAGGTGTTCTCTATTGTATTGTTACTAAATTTTTTAACATACGTACTAAACTCTACCACAATGAGAGGACTTTCAAAAAAAAGGTGTAACATTTTGTCGATCTCATTTGGCGTTCCAAGCATAAAAAGCATTTTACTTTTTTTACAAAAATGACACTGGGCAAATTAGTGTGAGAAACTACAAGAAAAATTAAAGTCCGTCTGATTTTATAGGCTAGGTTACTGCGGTCAATTACTAGCCATGAATAATGATGCTGTTCAGTGCAAGTAGTTTAAACCAGAAGAATACTTGTGTCTTACATGCACCTTTTTAAGTTATCAACATACATTCTTGTACATTTGAGTATACTACACCGTAGAAAAATGAATATTTATAGATAAAGGTTGAGTAAAAGAATTGCAATAAAAAAATTTAAGTAAATTAGACACCAGTCCAACAACTACATTTGTTGTGGTTATTATACCTGTACTACTTCTGTAAATAATTCAAATAAACTAAGGTCCCAGGGCTAGAAGGCCAACCGGGATAGGCGCATGAAAGCTCTGATTCCTACAGTAAAGTTTGAAGACCAGAGACATTCTGAAGATGAATTGTGTGTGTGGAGCAGAGAGGTCTAGTGCATTTTTGTAGACACCTTGTTCTGCCTGCAGCTATCAGAATAAATATTATTGAGGTGCGGTAAAGCCCCGGCCAAATAGTAACGGAACCTTTCTCATCATATTTAGTGTGCATCTTAATTCTTGTGTGATGACTTTAAAAAATATAAAACTCATCATATGCATTACGCAGTGTCAATGATGCTGATGAGTGGTTTGCTTTTTTATAATGTTTCTCCTATACTTTCATGGACTGTTGCATTAAAGCGCATAATGATGACCAAATTGCGAGGGTTTGTTAGTTAGTTGGTTTCTTGATCGTTGACTAGTACAAGCTAATCACATCACGTTGATGAATGATATGCTCATTTAAAATCATTTTTTAATTTAATACTATTTACTAAAAGTCCTTATAAGTAGGGAAATGCTGACCAACAATGCACCAAGAAAAAATGTAAGTTATTCCATTTCAAAGAGTGTGAAAAGGAATGGAAGCTTAGCATACATATTTTTCTTTCATTGTGTAGCCTTTCATCAATAACCATTTTGAAGACAAGTAGTTTTATTGTCTAAGATTTGCACAAATAAGAATCAGAGTAAAGTGATCAAATTGAATTTTATCGTACTGAGTCAACTCCATTGTCGGGGATATATCAAAGAATCATCTCTCTGTTTGAATATGAATATAAAGAGTTGTCTTTTCATAACATGATGGACACCATACGTGGCATTATCATCGGATCACTTTGCACTTGAAATGATCTCACAGTTGTGACAATAGAGGAACTGCCAGTAGCAGTTAAAAAATTTCAGTCTCATCATCATCAACAACATCCGCACTAGGTCAGCAGTATATACCTAAAAAATATAGTAAGCAGGAGTTTCATGCATGCATTGTATTATCTTGTTTTTTTGCAACTAGTCACCAGTAGCACTGTATCAATGTTTTAAAATGGTAAACTTATCAGCAGGTACCGTAACGTTCATTAAATTGGTTGAAAATGAGTTGATCCTGTTTTCTGTTTATCTCTACTCTTCTCTAGTATATAACCACTCTGCTTATATGCCAATCAACACAAAAATTTCTCATCTCATCATCAAATCCCTTCTTTCTGCAATTTGGATTGACTTTCTTCGCCAGGTTTGATGAGGCTCGCGTAGTTTTATGACTAGTTGACGTGTGGCCTTTGGCAACAGATTTCTTTAAAAAGTGGTTGAATGAAAGATGAGTTAAATGATGCACATGCTCACATGAAAAATTCCATATTGAATGTATTTAATTTTGATGAGGATGATAGACATGATAGATTATTTCATTAAAAGGTGTTATTTTTTAGGGAAATGGGTGGAGAGAGGAAAAATTTCTACATGTGTAATCGTTTTCAATACTCTTATTTGTTCAATTCAGATCTGCTTGGTGGGATCAAACAAAGACTGAATGCACCATGAGTGACTTGGACCGCTACGGTCTTGGCGTCTCGTCACGATTTGCCGAAGTTGAGAATATGGATTATATGGAAAGCCAGTGTGTTCAGGAGCCCAATCGAATGTGTGAATTTAGAAAGATTGAGAACCGCCTACTCAAGACAGTTGATGCGCTCTATGAAGGAGTAGCAACTCTTGATGAATGTCGACAACTATGTCTGGAAGCCCCGTTCCGCTGTCACACATTTGACTTCGAAGGAGTATGCCGGCTTAGTCATCACGCTACAGCTACAGTTACTCACGTTCAGGAGCCATACTTGTCAATGAACGGTAGCTTATCATATGAGCGCGGTGCGTGTTACAATGTCTCGTTAGACTGTCAAGCCAACCACATGCTGGCCACGTTGCACACCAACAAAGTTTTCAATGGCAAGGTTTACGCTCGTCAACGTCCAAACTCTTGCGTTGTTGATGTGACTGAAAGCATGACTTTTGACATGAAGCTCGAGTACGCTGACCCAGGATGTGGAGTGAAGCAAGAGGAAGCTGGACGATTTGCAGTGGACTTGGTACTTCAGCATCATGATCAAATTATGACAAGCTCTGATTTAGGCTTTGCTCTCAGATGCTCATTCCACCTTGAGAACCGAAGCGTTGCACACGGAATTGAACTTCAGGTCAATGGACAAATTCAATCTATGGCGAGTGAGTCGGCGGTCGTTCCTTCACCTAATGTCACCATGCGTATCACGGACAGGGACGGTGGTGATATCAACACTGCACAGGTAAAAAAATAAAACGTTAAATATGCAATGTGTGCAATAACACCTTTCACAGCTATTTTTTATTAAACCTGTTTTGTTCCTCATAGCTGAAATGTGCTTTTGTCAAAAAAATTACAATGACTTTATGTTGAAAGACATTCTGTTACAGCTATTAACCTATTCACTGACAGTTAAAAATCAAGAGCGATAAATTAGATGAGATTTTATGAGCAAAGGAGTTTTAAGCTTTTGTGTGAATGAGGAGAATGATCGCGTGAACAAGATTGTCAGAGATGAGCTTACAACTCAACCTGTGGCACTAAATTTTTGATGTAGGATGGGTTAAAAGATAATATCGTTTTTGATGATTGTTCGCACAGGTTGGAGATCCACTGTCACTCAGATTTGGTATTATTGATGCCACCAGTCCATATGAGATTTTTGTCAGAGAGCTGATTGCTATGGATGGTACTGATGGAGCCGAAATCGTATTGATTGACAATCGAGGCTGTCCCACAGATCCTTCGATAATGGGACCTGTTGGTCAAATCAATGGGAGTGGGAAGCTGTTGCAAGCATACTTTGAGGCTTTTAAGTTTCCAACTAGTGACGTAGTCCAGTTTCAGGCTTTGGTGACCCCATGCCTTCCATCATGTCAACCTGTGGACTGCTCTCTTCCAGCAGATCCTTCAACCACTGGTGTATTCCATGCTAAGTCATATGGAAGACGTCGTCGTCGTAGCTCCAATCCTGCCAGCGGAAATTCAACTGAGCCAGAAGATCTTCTGGTTATCAATAGCATTCGCATTGCAGATCGCTTCAAGTTTGATGAGAACGGCCAAAGAATCCCAATGGATGGAAGTGAAGATGTGAGCAACGACTGGGGACAACGTGAAGTTACCACTTCTCGCTCCGTTTCTGGCCAGGTTTGCATTTCATTTTAATTTACTGCTTGATTTCCAGAAGAACATATAAGAAAATGGGAATAACAGTACAAATTTGTTTTTTATGCAGTGTTTGAACATATTTGGATTCCTTGTATGCTGCTTTTTCCTTGTTATTGTTCAAGTTGCCATAATTTTTGCTTGGATGTATTTGTGGAGGAGAAAACGAACAATGTCTAAAGAAGATGCCATGTCGGCCGCTTCAATTGGAGCCATGTCAGCTACCCCAGCTCACTATTATTACTCTGCCCCATCACATCATCAACAACAAGCTCCTGTTCATCCTTCGCAGTTCTCACGCAAATTTTTGCACCAGGTGAGCGGTGAGATGCCAAGTCTTCCTCGATTGTCATGAAACTTAGGGGAGCACGACAGCGATGCTTATTCATGTTATACACATATTGAAATCAAATGATACCACAACAAAGAATCATGACGCAGTTTTATCTTTTATTATTGTGGACATGCATGCATACATTTAAACCTGAGACAATAAGCTTGACTACTTTTAACACATTTAGCGCAATCGGACAATTAATTAAGTCTATGCAACACTGTGACCTTAAGCTTGTGAAGCTATAGCAATTTAATTAACAAATGTGATTACTTTAGAAATGCATTATGAACCTAGAGTGTATTACCGTCTATAGTTATAAGTATGCATGTAACTTGTTAAGTAATATTACTTCAGTATTCTAACTTCCGCTCCTCCGTTCTATAACGTGTATATTAGCTCCGTATTGCAAATCTTTATTATGATTTCCCTAACACCAAAAGTGCAAAGTGTGCCTTGCCTGATCTACGCTATTAAAACAGTATCTCAAATGGTTGGTTTATTTAGTGGTATAAATCACTGCGTGATTTCACAAAATCAGACAGAGCTAAGGATACACACATGGTATCAATGAAGATCATCTCGCATCATCATCGTCACTACCATTTGTTTCTTTGTCGTCACTATTCTTTCATTCATTTTGTTAAACTCACAAAAAATACTTGAAACAAACTTAGGGCTAAACTGGATTAGCTGTTGGGATGCACATGTGGTATTACATATGCAGTCAGTCAACAACTTGTCTGCCTTACATGTTCAGTGACTCTCGGTTGCAAATGTCGTCACGAGTTTACTTTTAAATGATAATGTGAGATGAAACACGAGCATTCATTGATATCTTCCGGGGTGAGAAATCACAGGTACTGTGACTAACCTAACCCATTATGCCTATTGAAAGCAATCAACCACAATTTCACGGATTCTTATAATTCTCTTTTCAAAACCCTTCGTTCCGTTTAAAAACACATAAATAACTGCAGCAGACATGAGCAACAAAGAAATCATTGGTTGTTGAGATTAAAGTCAAGTAGCAAGCAAGATAAATAAACTCCAGTTATGCATCGGAACTGAGAGGGTGGTGAAGATACTACACAGTTTAAAACAAAACAACTCAAAACAATAGGGTTGACTTTATCGTTAAATACAAAGGTTAGAAAGAATAATCTTAAATATATTTGCTTAGCTGCATACAAATCCAACGTTACGCAACCTACGAACCAACGATGACTTTCTTTATCGTATTATTTGTTTCTTAAAATTAGATTGCAGACTGGGTAGATAGACTGCGGTCTTTAAATTACTAGTTTGAAATATCCGTATAGACACGTAACATTAAATTTGCAAGGCAAAAAGCTACCAATATGGCAAGGATGTTTTTATATGTAGGAATTTAGTAGTAAAAGCAAACAAAATATTGACATCATCAATATCAAATCTAGGGCAGGCACTGCTCATAACCTAGAAACCAGAATTTGGCCGGCTTGTGGTTGGTTGTTAACTTCATTAGACGTAACAGCACTTTCATTTAGGCATTTACGGAGTAAGATACACATCTATAAATTTATTTTTCCGGTGATATGTGACTATTCTTTTTCGGGGGTTTACTTTTAGAAAATTTTGACTGTAGAATACTTTTGACGAGGCGGTTTCAAAATGAAAACGTATTTATTAACTTGCGATTTAGCAAGTTACTAAGATCGGTTGCGCCGTCTGTCTGTTAGTCTGTTAGTCTGTTAGTCTGTTAGTCTGTTAGTCTGTTAGTCTGTTAGTCTGTAGTT
>JAHZNG010004986.1:0-26669 GCA_027744375.1 Orchesellides sinensis | reverse complement strand
ACAGACTGACAGACTGACTGACTGACAGACAGACACCGCTAACGTTCCTAGTAACTTGCTAAATCGCAAGTTAATAATCGACAAAATGTACATACACGTGTTACTTGTGACATTATAAAATATCTGTAGGTATATTATTAAAGATATTTATATATGCGTTGGGTATGAAAATGCATGTGATCAGCTATTATGCAAATCCAGTGTTCCAGAATAATGCTAACTGCAAACAGGTAGTTATTTCTCTTGTTCCAATCTGCCTTAAAATGCTTTTAGCTGTTTCAGAGAGAAAACTAGATTTCTTCTTGTAATCTATTTACTATTCTTTTCACCTTAGGCAAAATTGCTATATTGGGATTGGGAAAAAACGAAAGGGGTGTGTTTTTACAGTAGACCATTGAGTCACACAAACTTGACCTTATTTTGCAAAGCGAACCTTTCTTATGATTGGGAACTTGTTGTACCGTATGTTTACCTTGCCTTAAATATGTATTCAGTATGAAACACTGGGAGTACGTATTTAATTGGAGCTTAAAACTTTTATTTTTATTTATGGCACATGTGTATGTATGTGTATGTATTTTATTTACCTGTGTATGTATTGGCAAAATAATACCAGGATTGCTTAAGTTGAAATAAAAATCTTGAATGAATTTTCTTGTACTTTTGTAGTCATTATCTTCTGAGGATATCATACAGCTCTGAAAAATGCATGACAAGAATGAAAGTCGTAAGTCTTCCTTACTGTTTCTTGGACAAAAAAGATATCCTTTTGGTTCAAGAAACAGTAATATGCAAATCCTCTTATGAGATCAAGCAGATATTACTGCTCGTACTAACAAAAAGCTTCATTTCATCAGCATAAAATACGTGGCATATTATTCCAGGCGCATACAGTCAAGACATTTACATACAGTTTGCATGTTTCTACTCAAGACCTGCTTTATCGCATATGGTAGAAATTGGAAGTTGAGCTTGTATTTGAAAAAAAACTGTTGGTCTTATGGCAAATTGATTTATAATGATTATGGTTCTACCATTCGACAGCTTTGATTTAGCTTTTAACTTTCTTTCACGGTTTCTAGCGTACGTTAGGGAAAGTAATATTTCATGTACATTTGCATGATTTATAACCAATTAACAAGAGTACATCCATTTGCAACATGAGCTGTTTTGCATGTTGCACATCGCCATATAAATTTGGCTCTTATGTACATCCTTGCATAATTCCATGCCTTTTCGAAAGTCATGTATCACATTCAAACAGATATGGATGAATTATAAGACAAATATTCCTATAAGTTTACAGGAAAAATTATGCAATTCATAGGTTTAATATTATCTTGTTGAGAATTCATTGAACTCACTATTTATTGGTCTTTCCTAACTACAACTTTTTTTCCAGGTTGGTGGAATACTGCCTCCCAGATGTGGATAGCGTGAACCTGACGGCAATTAGGACGATCCGAGTTCTCCGACCACTGAGAGCAATTAATCGCATCCCTAGTGAGTCACAAACTTTTATCTTCCTACTTGTAATAATATCTCAACTTCTCAACCAGTCTGGTACACATGTAACAGGAATAAATGTGTAGCATAAGAGCAGAATTAGAGATTATTGAATCTTATATCCTTAGATTTTCTAGTTATACTTAGGTATGTTCTTTAAATGTATATATAAGAGTTGTAATGATATCATCTTCGATACGCTTCAATAGTTAAAGTAGTGTCAACTAAAGCCAAATTGGTCTTGCTTAGTTAAACTTTTCTTGTTAGCGATTGTAAGCGAACATGGAAAATCTACAATGCTTTAATACACATATAAAGCAGATGTAATCGTATTAAGATCTTGTACCTGAGCCGGCAGATTTTGAGATGCCAGACCTGTATATGCTTCTTTTTATTTCCTGCTGTCTTCATCAGCATTTTATAGATGCTTTTCCCAGATTTATTGTGTTTTCTCCGTTATGGTATCTTTTGCTCGACATGCTGAAGTGGTGATCTTTTATAACTTGGATCTTAAAAATTTGCAGACTTAACAGTATATTTACAACTAAGATGATTAATAGATATAGTTCACCAATTTAAAGCAGACACATTTCTTTCAATATGTTCTAAGTTTTAAAAACTATACAAAGAATACATTTTTAAAATTCTTCAATCTTGTTTAGGAGTCAGGAAAGGTGCAAACGCAAAAGCTAGTATCCAGTTTTAAAGACTAAACTAGCTTGAGGTTGAAAATTATATTGAAGAATTTTTACATTATAACTTATACAAACGCTCCTCAACGAAAGCGGATTTTTGTTTTATAACTGTTCAGGATACAGGCAAAAAGTAGAAAACTTGTAGAGTAAAGTTATTCTACCAGAATAATAACGCAATTTATGGTAATGTAATGGGAAATAATTTGGTACGAAAATTATTAATCACGTGAGGTAGCGTTAATCGGTTTGGTTTAACTCACCAAAGACTCTGAAGGTCTCGCTTGCGTTTCGTTAACATTACAAGCAGTTTTGAAGGTAAAAGTGTACAAAAATATTCTGTTGTAAAATTAAGCAACAGAAGTTGGCACAAATTACTCAATTTTGTACATAGGTACTTTTGAAAATTGAAAAAATCCTAAAGCTTTCTGCTTTCTTGTTGTGTTATTTTAAATTTTTCACGTGATGACAAAAATTGCAAATAAAGGTAGAACAGCAAAAGACATATGTAACTTCGTGCAGATTAGCAGATATACATTAAAACTAGCATAAAGTACTGTATGTCATAAATGTGCGCATTAACTTAAAATATATTGACTATCATTTTAATAATGAATAGGACAAAAATCGCATGAAGAGTAGGGTTCTATATAGCGAGAAGTGCATCCAAGTGCTTGAATGAAAAACTTCCCCTAAACTTTTATTACATCTTGTAATAAAATTTTAATAAAAATTTGAAGAGTTTTTTAGCTGGTAGTTTGTAAGATGTGGGGAGGCACTAACAACACAACCTTGAAACGCATGGATATCAGGGGCTTGATCATTTGATGATATTTTCAAAATGCCAAAACTGTTGCCATTAAAACTTTCCATAATTCAAACAATAATACCCAATATTGTACATATATAGCTATGGCTGAGCAAATATCCTATTTTTGTTAAATTCTTTCCGGGGAATTCCTCCTGTAAATATAATTTTCCGCTATGTTGACCGAACGTGACTTTTGTCAAAAAAACTTCTTAGTTGTCGAAGCCTTCACAATTTTTCGATATGAAAACCTGTTTAAGTATGTATGCAAACGAACTCCGGATGCGTATAAGTATAAGCTTATAAAGTATAAAAATGAAGCCTTTGTGTTAACAAAGCGTTTAGATAAACAAGTTAATAAAATGTGGACTCTAGATATACATTTGTGCTCCAGCTTCAAAAAGTAGGCCCTTTTTTGCTAGTGACTGCAAGTAAAATATTTTTTATCAATTACAGGCATGCGAATTCTTGTGATGCTTCTTCTCGACACACTTCCGATGCTGGGAAATGTTCTTCTCCTATGTTTCTTCGTCTTCTTCATTTTTGGAATCATTGGAGTGCAGCTGTGGGCTGGAACCCTGAGACAGCGCTGCTTCATAAACTTACCACCGGACGTAATCACCTTAGATGAGGAGTATGTCAACGGAAGAGGATTTTCTTCCAATACATTTTATATTGTTTCCCTAATATACTTGAGTTTCATTCATTTATTCAATAACTATTTCAAATGTACATATGTAAATATGTGTCGATCTATATGTATCTCTCTCTCTCATAGAAGTATGACTAATGATCTGCAGTACAGTACAAAAATAGTCACATTTCGTAGTAGTGTCATTATATCATAAACTGAAATACGGTTTAAACTTGATTTTTATATAATTTAATGATTTTTGAAATGATTTTTTCTTTCTCTCTTTTTTGTATACCTTCAAAAAATATTTTGAAAAACAAAATTACCAAATCATCTTGTGTGCTACCACTACACTTCTGCTACTTCTCTCACGGTTTTTCACGTGTGTGTACCGTTTCCACACGCACTATTCCAAAAAATGAATTCTCTCATGTGAAAACGTGTGTGTACGAATGATACGCTAAACCAAAATCTTCTCCAACAATTGTCCTGGGGCCTATAGACCAAAGCAATTCTACACGGTGCGAGTGCCAAATCTGCAGTAAGGACCTATACTCTCTCAAAAACCCAGTTGTATAGTAAAAAAATCTGAGTTTAACATATTGTTTTAATTGCTGATTATCATAAAAACATTAACAATACACAAAGCGCTGTTTATATAATAATGCCGGTGCGTGTATACTGCCTGATAGTCGGCTAATATATATATAACACAATATATATGTACATAAATGTGCTTTGGACCACGTGTATTGTCAAATTAGAAAACAAGTCCCATGATACTTAATGAAGAAAGCTACTTTTTAAATTAACAAATCTCCTTTTGTGTGCATTGGCTTTCTAGTCCAGTCTAGCCAGTTTGATTTCTGTCTTGTGTTGTCTCATTCTTGTTCCGGAATTTTTACACATCAATGCAATACCGTTGATGACAATCATTTTCCTTATTTTTTCAACATGTCACTATTTCTCGGTCTGTTCTCTTTTTATGTTTTCAAGATAATCCAATCAAATTCACTTTTCCTTTCTGCCAGTCATTAGAAAGGGGATACCCCACCAAAGTAGAAAAAAGATTACTGTAGAATTAGAAAAAAGAACGACCATACTGTTGTGATATATGATTTATGATACATGATGATGATGACCTTTAAGCCAACCAAGACTGAAAAAAGTCATCATTCATAGAACGTACCGTGTAGTCTAGTCCTAAAAATTGTATAGTTTGTCCAGCAGGCAATATACTACCCAACAATCGCAGATTTTTGCTGTTCTGCTCCTGAGATGTGATGATGTTTTCCGTAAGCGTGTGGTTTTTTCTGTCTTGGTCCATCCATTATAGGTACTGCAAGAGAGAATGATTTTTTATGTAGTCTGCCTGTCATTTTTTTTAGCTTGCTGTTGAATGTCATGAAAATGCCTTAGTCAGAGGAAAAATGAACAAAAAAAATGTTAGAATATGTTTTAGGTTGCAAGTTACAAACCTTTTGCATGCTCCATATGTATATCACCATGTCTGACACATTGTTGTACACACCAAAACATAGGTACATGCGTGGACTATGATGAACTCAATTCCAAAACTACACATCACCACCCACCACCCTGCCAAAAAAATCCAGAGCACAAATTTGCAGATGCAAGCACATAATAAGCAATGAGGTCTTTGCACAGTAAATCATGTTCTTATATATTTTGTATGCTGCTCTATATATATATGTGTGTGTTAACCCTTTCTATTACATCATCATACACAATAACACAAAAACATACACACGAATACAAAGTAGTAGACATTTAGACAAACAGTAAAATTGATGATTTTGGCTCGTCTCGCAACCGTGATTTTTAGGAGGAAACCGAAAAGAAGCCTACAAAACACGAAAAGTTCCATCTGTCTTTACGTTTTCACTCTTTTCTTTTCCCTTGTTCGTGCGTGTCATTAGTAAATTACCATACATGCTATGTAAGACTTTCTTCTTTCCCACGGTTCTCTCCGCATGTCAGTTTTGATAATGACTTGCACCGCATCATCACCACTACAGCACCACTCCACTGCTTCTATAAATATTCCTTCATTGCACTATGAGAGTTGCACTAAAGTATATATTATATTGAGACTACACGGTGAATGAGATTGAATGACATGACAGGAAATGAGAATGAGGGGAAAAGGGTTGATAATTGATTGATTGATTTTTTGCCAGATATGTGTAAACCCTTTGTGTGTGTACGTAATATCTACAACACCCCGAATGTCTATATTACCCCGGAGAATGGTTTTGCTATGTGTTCCTTTAGGAATCTTGCTCCTATACCAAAGCCATAAAATATGTATGACGTTCTAAATAAATGCAATGCTTATGAATTCCTTTAGATTAGATGTTTTATTGGAAACCGACACTAATTAATGCAATGTTATGAGGATGGTATGTGTGTTCATGTGATCGTGTCGTGATTGTCGTCTTCTAGATGGTCTTTGGTCTCAAGCCCCCATATACCCTACCATTTACCAATAACCAAAAATCCAATATTACATCGCCCCAAATTTCCCATACCTAACAAAATTCGTTTTTCTATATATTTTTTTCCTTTTTGTGTTTTTTATAAACCTTTTGTGTATCTCATCAAAATTTAGTTTGTTTATTTACTTATGTTTTTGTTAGTCCTTTGTTATTTTTACATTGTGACACAGTCTGATGAAAACAACACTTGTATTAGAGTTATCAGAGCTATTCTCAGAGAGCTCAGTGTTGTTTTTTGTGTGTTTGTAGTATAATGTTCTACTAACAATCAATATTTATCAGCTAAGATAAGGTTTGTTCGATGTGGAAGATAAGTACTGTTGTTGTGTGGCTCATTTCCTCGTGTTTTGAGCGTAAAAGTCAATGCTGCCACTAATAATCATAATATATTTACAGCAGCTGCAATAGATATAATACTTGGGCATTTTCATTGCAGAAAATTAACATTTTTATGCGTGCAGCGAACTTTATGCATAAGTCTAGTAACTTTGGTATAGTAAACACAATGCCACGCTGCATTTAACGCACAGTATATTATGCATACTCTCTGAGAATATTTTAGACACAGGATGAAAGTCAAGAATGAGACTGGTTGCTGGTTTACTTTGGAAAAAGTCAAAGAGAAAATGACAAAGATGAAAGTAGCTTCTTTTTAACATTTTGAAGAGAAAGTGAAGCTTTCGTGTTTTGTAATAATCAAGTTGAATTTGCATACAAAAAAAGTCCTTTGATGATGCTCAAGAAGCAACTTCTCATCTTAAAAGACACTACATGAGCAATGAGTTTACATTTTTTCAGGTTTTTGTGACTTAAATGTAATCCTTTGTGTATTTATGAGGTTGAGTGCGCATAGCCTGCTTTGAACATTTCTAAATTTTTTACAAAACTGAACTATCGGTGTATTGCGTGTGGTTTATAAAATATGTAATGAACAAAACTAAAACTATCATTCATAAAAGAAGTAAACTTTCTTCTGAAGGTTTACAAGAACTTTTTAATCTTGGGAAATGCAATTTTTCTTATAAAAATCTTATCAAACGTCAAAGAAAGAGGGAAGCGGTTCATTTCGTGAATTTTCGGTTAGCCCTTATATGATAGTAAGGAACAAGAAATGATAAGTTGAAATAGAAGGTATACATGTTATTTTCCGTATTTTCGCTTATTGGTTCTTTGGCAAAAGCTCTTCATCTTTTTCTCACGTCACATCGGATGTCAACCAGTCTCATTCTTTGTGGCAGCGATAAGAGTATTTGTTGTGAACAATGCCGTACAATATAGATATCGTAATTTTACGTTTGTTAAAGTTATATGAAATCTTTTGTGAGAAAAAAGTAATTGGAAATGTTGTTTTTTGTGCCCTGCCATTGTAATATAGACCTCTTTCAATGTACTACCGAATTAACGAAGCCCAACAGGACAAAGACTATATTTGCACGTTACCTAAGGATAGTGGTAAGTCAATTTCTTAAGTATTTTCGCTAATCTGCAACCATTTTGGTTGGCATAAATGAACTTTTAACATTTAGATCATCAACTGATGATCTACTTACGTCATTTATACATAAATACATTGTGGTTTAAATTAGTGTTTTTATTTTGACCTCACTACGTTTAAACTAACATAAATATTTTTACAGCAGTATACAATGCGAACTATAATATTCAATCAACTCATGTTGATTTTAACTTATTAGAGATCAAAAACTTCTTATAGCAAAGCTGTATCACGAAAAGGAGAAACCCGATGTACATATAATTACATATTGTCAAACTCCAAGGGTGGCGTACACAATGACCTCCATTGTCTGAAAAAAATTTGAACATTTTAAAAATTATTAATGCTTGTAATTTGCCATACAAAACGAAGATAAGTTGTAAGGTAGATCTCCATAAAACATTTAATTGCTGAAAATATGTAGATTCTTACATTTGACGAACAAGCTGTAAAAACTGATTCCGAGAGCAAACATCATTTGCAATAGTTCTAGGGCCATTGTAATCAGGCCAGATTTTGGTAACTTCATTTTTGCAGCCTAAAGAGTATTCGAAAGAAAATTTGTACATTCTATGAATTTTTATGTATTTATACATCTAGTACTTCTAATTCGTAAAAAAACACTTAAGCGTTTTAAAAATTACTTTACCTGCATTGCAAGCAGTGGATAAACGATAGCATGAACGAGGAAATTGGCAGCGGCAAACCACCTTACTATCGGTTCACCGAAAGGCATTATCTGCGGAGGGATTATAGCCGCTAATGTGTGATGAAATCTACAAGTAAATTATTGAGCCTGGAGTTATTAAACGAATTAAAATAAAAATATAAAATTTTAATTAAGCGAGACTAGTATAATTAACCCTTACAAGTGAAACGAATGAATAGGCTTTTTCAGCAAAACAAGAAAAAACGTATCCGCTAGATGAAACACTTTAGACCAAACGTATACAATCCCCCAGAATAGGGTGGACATGTGCAGGCCTTGCCTATAAAAACAATGAAATAACACAATTTGCAATAATTAATGAAATGCAAAAACATACATGCATACTTAAGCAGCTTAATTTAGGTATTAAGTATTTGCGTATTCTAAAAATTATGAAGTGGAGAGAATTCATAGTATGTTGATTAAATGCTCAAAGCATACACACTGTAAATGAATTTTGTGTGGATGAAATCAAAACCACAGAAACTTGGGAATGAACCTTGGCCCTGTTTTTGCATTGGGTTTACAGCCTTACCTGACACAAACACTTTTGTAGAATCCATCCTCCCATGATAAAACAAGGGCGAGCTCTCGACTCATTCTGAGGCATGCAAACAGGGAAAACAATCCCATTGACAAATTCCAGACAAAGAGGATTGGCCGGATTTCTAGCGGCTTGCGGTCTTTCATGTAGTTTTGAAGTGCATACAAGGCGATTAGATAAATTACTACAATTCCAACATGTACCAAGGGATGCTCTTCAGCAAATCTGTACCAGTAGTCTGTATCTATTTTTTCGAATGAATACATGTGAAAACTTGGAACAGGCTCTGGTTCCCATTTTGTCCAATTGTTGCCAATCATCTTGACACCGAATAAAATGACAAGAGAACAGTTACTACCAAGACTGTCGGGGGATTAATGATAAAACACTAAATCGGGATGATTTTGCACTGAACAGGAGAAGTTTACACTTGTACTTGTGAAGTGATTGTGCTTCACAAAAGAATACTAAGTTCGTACAGTTCCTTAACTGAACGGAAAACCCGGAGGGATTCCATACATACGTAGTATTCAATTTGATGCTGTGGTATTATCTGAAAACTTAGGTTACGTAGTAAAACCCACTTACGGTTTCTGTTGTTTATGACAGAGCGTCTTTTACGAGGAATCTCAGGCAGAACAAACTCATTTCTGAGTAAGAGCAAAAAAGCAGCATTTCATAAACAAGTTTAATGAAACTGTAAGTAAAAAGAGCTGCATATGATATACCTGTCACCCCATTAGGTGTCCTGTTTTGGTTTCTTTGTATTGTTAGCAGGATTCAGGCATATAGTCTTTTGGGAGCAGCAATTGCTAAGTGAAGGTGTATTATTATGCAACATAAGTGTGACCTACAAAACGCCATTACATGCATGCATACCCACACAATCCATGCTAACGACGTCACAAACTGGTTTTTAAACTCTTGTGGTCAACGTTGTTTTCAGTTGTGCGAACCAAAGTGATAAGAACATGCAAAGCTAGAAAGGGTTGAAAAGTGGTAGACTTGATGTGTATGAAAATAATGAGCTTAGTGGCATTGACAAAGGGATGAACGCGAGCTCCATAAAAATGTTGCGCAACTTACGCAATTTTACGCAAAGTAAAGTGCAGAACAGATTTTTCATATATATGGTTGTGCTATACGTACCTAGCTGAAAGTGACATTGTGTATGCACTAGACATGAACTTGCACTTTGAAATAAAATTCATTCAAATATTCCATTGTCTACCTTTATATTTACTGAATTCTATTAACCTCTTCATCTACATTTAGCGCACGTCCAATTTTTAAATATACAAACTAACATATGTTAAAGATGCGAATTTCTAATTATGAGCTATTAAATTGTTCGGATATTTTGTGATTTTGCAGGGATGCATACTTGTCATGGCCTTCCACCCAGCTTACACAAGAGAAATTCATCGATTACTTGCACCTTGGATGCACTTCCGAAACCCAGCCCAAATTTATCGAATGCAACACATTGTATAAATTGGAATAAGTACTATACAAATTGTCGACCCGGGGATAAAAACCCATTTCAGGGTGCTATATCATTTGACAACATTGGTCTTGCCTGGGTTGCCATTTTTCTTGTTATTAGCCTTGAGGGATGGACTGACATAATGTATTACGTTCAAGACGCACATTCATTTTGGGACTGGATCTACTTTGTTCTTCTTATTGTTGTAAGTATTTTTTAAAGAAAGTTTACTCCAACTTTCTAAAGGTACAAACTAGGTAAAAATCGGACCTCCACAAATTAAAAACGAAAAGTCATATTTAGAAATACTTCTTTGTTCTTGGTAAACTATGAGGAAGGGCAACATGCAGTTGCTCAAAGCAATGCGTCGTAAAGACGTAAAATCACATAGTTATGTACATCCATACATGTAACTAATTTCTCACAAACATTCTTATATAGTACACGTGAGTAATTATATTTCCTTAAAACAATAGTTTGCAGAGATTAACCCATCAGAAATCCCATGTCGTGTTTTTATGCTGTTCTACCTAATTACAAAGCAATTTCTCTTGCCCACTCAAACAGTTTTCTCTGCCTTCTTACATCCACCACTAATTCCTTTGGACAGCTCTGCAGATTTCTTTTGTAGTAAATTGTTTATATTTAAAAAACAAGTATATAAACATTCACTGTTATATTATATAATGATACACTACGATATAGACTCTATTATTAGAGTTAAGTTGTACGCACTCCTATCCTATTCTTGCTTCCTGTTTCTGGGCGGACTAGGGTATTTTTCTACAATTCATACTGGCACCTACATAGAAACAAAGTTCTTTCTTATTTCGTAAAGCTTTTCTCCCAAGCAATGTTATGAACTGGAACTTTGATCATGATATGGAGAAACTGCAACGAGCTCTCGCTTGTTTGTGTACCTAATGGAGGTTATTCGCACGACTCAATGATGAATACCCCTATCCGGATCTGTGACAAACTTTATTCAACATCCTGCAACTTCAGCTCTAAGATAATTGATGAACTTACTGCAGAAGTGTAAAAGTTGGCTTATTATTCAGTCCTTGAATATCTCTGAATATACGTGTACACAACATTACACTATTATAGGCAAGTAGGGCTTGAAAACGCCAAAGACGAATTCCTTAGCGGTTTTTCATTAAGATTGATTCGGATGTATCCTACCGTCAAAAGAAGCTGCGTGGAATTTTTACGCACTTGCCTAATAGGGAAATTGCTTCAAGTTCTTAACATGACCTAATATCAGAGTTTATTTAATAATTTACGCTAGCCTTTCTTCACTCACTACATTTATGTAGGCTTAAAATATTCGTCACTATGAATCCAATGCAAACATTCCACGGTAGTATACAGACAGCATTTTATTAATCCAAATTCTAGTAGGAGAACCTCATAAAAATTCATTTGCACGACCTTCCTGGTGCACTAGCCAGTTATTTACAAGAATGATAGAGGAAAGCATATAGCTTACATAATAAAAGACGCAAAATCTTAAGTCATTCAAGGGAACCCTTGTGAATTGCTAGGAAAACACATAAAATTGTTTATTGTGTATCTTACTCATAACCTCATATTACCAAGCCTTTGTTTATGTGAGCCAGCATTTGTTTTGTTTCTCCATTCATGGTACGTGTTTTTCATTAAACCATATTCTTTCAGATTGGATCCTTCTTCATGATCAACCTGTGCCTAGTTGTTATTGCTACCCAGTTCTCGGAGACGAAGAAACGAGAAATGGAGCGAATGAGAATTGAGAGAGCTCGATTTACATCAAATTCTACTTTGACAGCTATTGAGCACGCTTCCTGCTACTCCGAGATGATCAAGTAAGTACTATGCACACATTTATCAACAGAACAACAGAAACACACAAATGTATTATGGTTGGTGAGTGCAGGATGCGCCACTGCATCATAAAAACATTCATTTCATTCGTTTTTACAAAACAAACCATAGCATAAATGCTTTTGGAAACGTTGTAATTCTATAACAAATGCAGGTGTCTTCTCTGTGATCCTCACAACTTGATCCCATTTCTACTTTGCGATTTTGCTTTCAACGGAATTGCGCGGTTACGTTAGGTAAAATGTGTGCATGTGCGAATAAATACGGAATAGCTTCGAGCAAACTTCCTATTTGAAAGGCTTTATTGCCAAAGTGTATGTACAAAGTACCAAGCCATTGCCTTTCAATTTGAACCCTAAATACTTCTCTTACCATTACATACTGATCAGTGTAATGTACTAGCTTTTTTGAAAACACAACCGTAGTTAACGGCAAAATTCTACACAAGTGAATTCTATAAATACTTGGATATATCAATGACCAAGTCATTTCCTGTAAATTATTCATACCCACTCAAATGTATGCCACCATGCCCACTTTCTGCAACAAAAACAAGCCAGGATTTACGGGGAAAGTAGCAAGAAGCTATCAGGCAAATACGGTATATGAAATAAAACTTGAAAAACGGTACAAAATGAAGTTACGTAGATAAGGAAAGTTTTCCTTTGACGTTAACCCTGGCTGGTAATGCAAGAAAAAAACAGAAATATGCAGCAGCAAAGATATTTTGCAAAGGGATGGAAAAGGATACGGAAAATAGATGCATATACTTGTCACATAGCACGTCCATTCTCTTCATAACTAAATGGCAAAGCAGGTATACGTCGCAAAAAGGAAAGCCTTTGAGGGGTCGGATTCAAACGCAAAAGGAGAAACCTAAAACGACGCAGAATTGCAGTACGCTATTAAGACAAGGGTAGTCCATCCGACAGAGGAAAGGGAAAAAACTTTTTCTCTCTGGTCATACTTTTATAAGCTCAGTTTTTTTTCTGTATGCTTGCTTAGTCACTTTCACATTTGAAAGAAGAGGGAAAGTAAAGTCTTTTAGTATTGACTTTCTCCTTTGTTTCCTTTTGCTGTCACATTCTGTCTCAGACTACAGTTCCCAGCACAGCTTATACGCGTCAGAATTTTTGACTTGGTCAAATATGGAGGAAGTTTGTACCATGTAATGGCTTATGTGCGGCATAGTCCCCTAAGTATCATGTCTTCGGATTCTTGTATAACATCGACAAACTATTAGCTATCACTGTGAAATAGCAGAGTAGTTACTTTGAAAGTCAGGAACTTGAAACTTTCCCATAACCAAATTAGACTACAGCCCACAAAAATTCGTAATGGAAAAATGAAATGGCTGGACGCATCATTTATATTGTTAGTGGAGGTATTGGTGGGAATATTGCTATTAAAATGGAGAGTAGAATATAGAATGAATATATATATATATCATATGTATGTTTGAAGGTAAACTATTAAATATATAACACATACATAGAATATCCTACAACTTGTTACCTTTCAATCAACTCCAAGTAGGGCGACCAGGGATTTTATTAGCCTTAATTATGTGCACATGATACCACCAACTCCCCATTGGCCTCTTGAAATGCTCTCGAATCAATAAAATGGTTATCCAAAAATAGTAGGACTACTCTGCGTATTCTTTAGGCTTATTATTAATGGACCATTTAAAACTGTTCACTTGTCGACATACATACGTGAGCAGCTGTCGTAATGAATTAATTAGACTTATTTATACTGAAAGTGTTATGTTTGTTCCCCAGGTTGATAGCCCACTGGATAAGGAAAGCAAAAAGAAAAGTCCGTCGTCATTTTCGAAAGCCGGAAAAAGAAGGAACTATAATAAATTTAAATTTAGTTAGAGGTCGAGGTGAGCTCGATCAATTGCGGGTAGAGCATGAGAGTAGTGGTAGGCCTTCAAGAGATGCCACCGGGTTAACATGTCCTCAGCTATTAGCCTTGGGTGGAGCAATCGGTGCGTTGCCACAAGTGGCATTGGGTAATGCTAATCTCGCCGGGCTTCCAGATTGGAAAGAATTGAGTAGCTCACTCAGGAAAGCAAGGCCGATATCTGTAAGTGCACCTATCCTCACCGTGACTTCTGCACCTGGGTCTCCCAACTCGATTGTATCAGACGCAAAATCACCACAGGCCCAATCCAAACACCATCATCACCACCGTCATAAAAGTCAATACTCGTCAGGATCCGATCTTTTCTCTGCGTCTCATCGCAACTCTGCAGAGCTTGGTCCTATTCGTGCTCGTGTGAGGCAGCTTGTGGAATCCAAGCTATTTCAACAAAGCATTCTTGGTGCCATTTTGATTAATACTTTGTCTATGGGAGTTGAGTATCATAATCAGGTATGTAATAATAAAACAATTTTTCCCTATCGTGGATCATTTTCTTAACATCCCTTACTATACAAAATGTACACGATTACATTACAATAGATATTTCCTGTCGCCTCAGTGCCATTTTATGATGAGTGTTCCTTTTAGCAAAAACGTTTCTTATATTCATTAGACACGAAACGAGGCGTGCTTCTCACTTCTCATTTTGTTTATTTTTGCATGGCCCATTATTAACATCGCTGTTAGCCATGTTAACTGTTAAACATATACCTACCTACATCGCATACATTTTATCATCATTGGTGGTGCTAATCTCATTTTTCATCTTGGCGTTGTTTATGCAATCATAACAGCCTGCCTGGTTGACTACCACAGTGTAAGTTTACAGTTATGACCATCTCTTTTTGGGTTTAAAAAGTATTCAAAATTAAGGTTAAATAAAGAAGTTACCGTTTGATGTCTTATAAATAACGACGAGTTTAAAGGTAAAAGTTTGGCAGGTCCTGTAAGAAAATGTACGATTTTAAATTGAAAATGACATTGCATTATGTAAAACAAGATGAAAGTCTATATACAAATTTTTACTTTAGAAAACAACTAACGAAAAATGTAATCCTGCTTTTGATGTTCTAACAAAACCATAATGTAGGTATATAGAAAACGAACATATAAGCTATTATCTTGCCGAGCTCTATATAACTGGTATGAAGTACTTTACAGTGTAGCTAACTGGAAGAAAATGAACCTGGTCTGTGAAATAGGATGCTACTGATAAAAAACGTTAAATTTTATGTACTCTTTTTCTTTTTAATCTTAAAATATAGACCAGTTCATGCATGGTAATACTTATCTTGATTCAAAAATGCTATACCATAAATGCATAATGCAAAAATTACTTGAAAGATATAGAAGGATCCACATGTTTTGTATTTCAAGTAACTTGTATAATATCTCTCATCATGCCACAACTGACAAATGAGCATGTTAACTTATTTTGGCACTTACAACCAATATTCATCAATGATGTGATGTGAAAGACTAAGTAATTCCATTCTTCCACATTTACTAACATTTTAAAAACTAATCCACTGAGAAGCAGATTCACTATATTCTTGTCTCTGAACTGACAAATGTTTACATATCAATGAGTGAACGGTGTCATTCAGGCTTTTTGCGCATTTGTTCATTTTCATATCAGTATAAAATGTGATGATTAATACTAATTTCTTTATACATATAAGCCAATGTATGTATCTGCTACTGAAAGTCAGCAAAAAACATACTAAAACCTTTTTGAAATTCACTCAGTACAAATGATGTCTCATCGCTTATCTTTATTTCACACTAATTGATGCATACAGTATTCTCGGGATGAACTTATTCGGCTGCAAGTTTTGTGCGGATGCTCCAGATCCTCTGACGGGGGTGATGATGAAACACTGTGACAGAAAAAATTTCGATTCCTTGCTCTGGGCTTTGGTTACAGTTTTTCAGGCAAGTTGTAGTAGTTAGTGCTATGCTATATTTGCAATGCAATGTATGCATTTTTTTATTCTTGTCTCTCACACTTTGTTTACAATCAGGAATGAGGTAATTGGGTTTTTGGAGCGTATGCGCGCATTAATGTATGTATATTATGTCATGCGAACGAATGGCTAATTGCGAGTGATGTTCCATGTTTAACTTGCTCAGAGGACTTGCTTATGTGTGAACGCTTTGTTTACTGATACTTTCACTTTCATCCAATTGTTAAGTTTCTTTATGCATGATAGCTTCTTTTAAGCTTTTCATATTACCTATAATCCAGCATGCTTTCACTTGTTGTTGTAACCGCATGACTATGACTATCGCTGTTTACTAATACAAAACACATAAATAGACTTATACCCCTGAAATTGGTAATAAACGGTCCGAAGAACAGACCTTCACCTTGTTATTGTCACACCTATGTATTTACACTGTATATAAGCCGTATTATTTCCATACCTGCCCCAAACTTCGTGGCCAGGTGAGGTTTATAATTTGGTACAAAGCTATTAGTATACAGTTATTACCTTGAACCAAACGCAAATCCGAACATTGATAATATGTGTTACAATGTGGGTTATATTTTAGAAAGTTGTTTGGAGTTGAAATTATGATTTCTCTTTTTGGCCTCTGTCTGTCGTTCATAGTTTGCTTGGAATGATGATTTTTGATGGCAAGTTTTGCAACGAGCAGTGTTGTTCGGCGGACCCTTCAGCAAAATCCCGCTGTAGATGTGATCGGAAAAACTTTGACTCACTTTTATGGAGCATCATCACGTGCTTCCAGGTTGATATTGAGATGATTGAATGATGTTTGATATGTGATGATGATTTATATATCTTGCAAATTTCGCTGTTAAAATGTATCTGTCAGATACGCGCTCCATGACTTTTGCTTGATTATCCCTGGGTAATCCTTGCTTCAAAAGACACCGCTGCTTTTGACTCAATTAGTGACATTCCCAACGAATATAATTTAATGGTAATCATAATTATTTACAAATAGATCCTTACACAAGAAGACTGGAACGTGGTCCTATTTAACGGCATGGAGAGGACAAGTCCATGGGCAGCCCTATACTTTGTTGCCTTAATGACCTTCGGCAACTACGTCTTGTTCAACTTGCTTGTTGCCATTTTGGTCGAAGGATTCTCCTCAGAAAGACAAGAAAGAGAACAACGTCAGTTGCGAGAGCAAGAAGCAGCGGAGCGACGGGAAAAGAGGGAACTCGCTCACAAAATGAGTATAGTTGGTAACGAGCTTCCAAATAAACATCCTGACAGTGAAGGAGGTGGTGGAGAATACCCTTTAATAGAAACTGTGATGGCGATTGACTCACCTCCTACAGTTCCTGCTCTGTGTGCAGCTCCACAGAGGAACAATAATAATTATAGTAATCATAATCATACGGGTAGTAAGTACCAGCCTTCTCCTGGATGTTCGGCTGCCCTTGCCCCTGCACCTGTCATCATCACTCATACAGCAGCAACCCCAGAGGTGAGTGTTGCCTTGCGTGACTACTTGACCCTTTTTCTCCTGAATTCTGATACATAACCCCTCTTGTGTTTTCGCCTCATTTTTTGCTGTTCTCATTGTTGTTGTTGCTGCTGTTTCGTGAGTGTAAAATATCATGAAAAAAGAGAAAGTGTATAGCAAAGCAACTGGCGAAAAATGCTTTAATCTTTGTTCTTATAAGCGTTAACTCATGCATCATTGTCACGTCACGCATGTAGGGATACATTATATCCAATTTACTTCTTGCAGAATATATACTTTCTCTCACACACGTAATGATAATATAAATATGGATTAAAAGTTACATTTTTGGTCTCGCTTCTGTTATACAACAATAATAATAGGATTAAAAATAGTAAGTAGGTATATACATATGTAAGTACCGTTTCTTGATCATAGCAAAGAAATTTCTTTACGAGTTACATTATTACCTATTCCTTGACAGATGTAATATTTCAAGAAGGTTGTAGTAAAACCACTTCAAACACGTGTAATAATAATAATGTAAGCTCAGTATTTTTGTTGTGCTTTACGTTTATTATTCCTAACATGCAAATTTTCACTTCTCTTGTACCTTCTCTTTCGTATTGTGATTGTGTGATTTCTTTCTTTCATGTTTTTTAGCTTACAAACTCGTGGAATCAGGTGCAGATATGTATTTTCATTGCCTTTCTATATCTGGAATTGCTTTACACAAATTTTTCACATTCCAATGCTTTCTGCCTTTACTGTAGTTACATGCATAGGCACATTATGTAGAAGATATGATAGCTTTACAAACTTGATTTCTATTTCTAGATAAAATATTGCATTATTGCATACATAATCGCAGTACATAATATGCACAAAAATTGCCAGCAACATACATACTTTCTCTATGCGTTTACTTCTTTTAAATTAGAGCATGATCTTTTCTACAAAAAAGTATGTTTCCTGTTCAGAGGATGATATCATTATTGTATGTGTTTTAAAGGGTTCACCTCATCCCGAGAGCAGACCAGGATCAGTAGTAAATCTCAACAATATCAACGTCAATATAACTGTACCTGCTATTAGTGCGCAAGTTTCGTATTCTTCGTTAAACTCATCGTCATACTTGCATCCCTCCCCGTCACCTGTTGACATCCACCTTCCCCACTCCCCTAACAGTCTAAGTCCATATAATATATCGCCACCAAACCTTAGTCCACAAAGTTTAAGTCCGTTACCCAGTCCAACAAGGAGTCCATGCCTGAAGCGAGCAAAAAGTTGGCGTGAGGAGCGTCAACAGCGGAAAAAAGAGAGACGTTGCAGCCTAAGCCCAAATCTAAAGATGAATGATCACAGTAATCTCAATCATAACAATAATAATAACATTCATACCAGGTAAGGCCATGTTTTAACTCTATATAACAGACCATACTTTCAGATATGCATAAGATCTGAAAATTATATGTATGCAATGCACGTTCAGTTGGTGTGAATCCCGATGTGGAAGTCAAGGTGGAACACCACCTTCGCCGAGTTTAGTAGGTAGTGCCAAACTAACACCGTTCAAAATCAAGTGCCATGATACACTCAAGTGGATGAGGGAGCGAAGGGAATATTCCTTTTTTGTGCTTTCTCCGGAGAGCAGGTACGCATCATTTTCAGAATCCGTCTGTATGAATCATACATATAATTATAATGTTACTTTCTCTTTCAATTTATGATGCTGCTTTGACTTGTAGGTTTCGTCACCGATGCCATATTATCGTCAAGCATCCAATGTTTGACAAAATTGTTCTACTGTTTATTGCATTCAACTGCATAACGTTAGCCATGGAGAGGCCGACTATACCACCAGACTCTCCTGAAAGACAATTCTTATCGATTTCAAATGATATCTTCACAGTTTTGTTTCTGGCCGAGATGTCTTTGAAAGTTATTGCCCTGGGTGGCTTTGCTCAGTATTTTCAGTCGGGTTGGAATGTAATGGATGGGGTACTTGTATTTGTTTCTGTTGTAGACCAGATCATGTCCTTTTTTATGACCAGGTAAAGTAGTTGATTGGTTTGTAGTTTAAAATAATATTTATGTGCTATATATCCATGAATAATATTTTGTAACTTTCATTGATATAGCCCTAGAATATTTGGAATTTTGAGAGTATTCCGTCTATTACGATCCCTCCGCCCTCTCCGAGTTATAAATAGGGCTCCTGGCCTGAAACTAGTCGTACAAACTTTACTTTCATCCCTCCGGCCTATCGGAAATATTGTTTTGATATGTTGCACTTTCTTCATAATTTTTGGGATACTTGGTGTCCAACTTTTTAAAGGTAATTTCATTCACCTGTCGGTATAAATACTGACTGATACGGTATTTTGATATTTCAAGCTTAATATTACTTCCTGCTTTCTCCTATCAACAGGCAAGTTTTATTACTGCAAAGGGGAACCAGAAAACTTAAGGAATGTAACGAATAAGCAGGAATGCGAAGCTATACCTGGCAACGAGTGGGAGAATCAGAAGTACAACTTTGACAATCTTGGCCAAGCTCTCATGGCTCTATTCGTCCTTTCATCAAAGGATGGATGGGTTGGCATTATGTACTCTGGCTTGGATGCGACTGGTGTGGATATGCAGGTACAGTAACAGTTTTAAAGAATTGGTATTTTGATTCAATTTCAAAACGCATCGTATGTTACACATTATTAAAAAGATGCCTTGTCAGCAATATACTAATGCTAAATGCATAAAAGACTTTGTATACCCATTCTGAATTTCAGCCAATTGAAAATTTTAATGAATGGAGATTGCTCTATTTCATATCTTTCCTCCTACTCGTTGGCTTCTTTGTTCTCAACATGTTTGTTGGAGTTGTCGTTGAGAACTTTCACCGCTGTCGGGAAGAGCAAGAAAAAGAAGAGAGAGCAATCAGAGCTGTTAAACGTGCTCGAAAACTTGAGAAACGCAGAAGAAGTAAACATTTTTGAAATATCTTTTTTTACAATATTTTAACAAAAACGTAATACTTGACAATGATATTCCACTTGTTTAAAATATAGAACTACGGGCTCCCCCATACTGGGCTAACTATGGAAAGCATCATCGTTGGGTGCATGGGCTAGTCACATCGAAATACTTTGACCTTGCCATTGCTGGTGTAATTGGTCTCAACGTAGTAACAATGGCTATGGAATTCTATATGATGCCAGAGGTAAGAAGAGACATAATCAAACAATAAATAAGGGTTAATTCGGAAGTTTGCTCGCATATATTCAGGGTCCATGATGTTACTTTTACTTTACCGTTTTTCATTATACAGGAATTATCCTACGTTCTTAAACTTTTCAATTATTTCTTCACAACTGTGTTTGTGATGGAGCTAGCTCTTAAATTATCTGCTCTCGGGTTGCAACGTTACTTCAGAAGCAGATGGAACATATTAGATGTTTTCATTGTGATTTTATCCATCGTGGGTATAGTCCTGGAAAAAATGGAATCAGATTTCATCCCCATAAATCCGACGATCATGAGAGTAATGAGAGTACTCCGCATTGCTCGAGGTAAAACCAGCCTACTATGTTGAGCTAAGTATATACCTATAGAGAGCTTGCCAAGAGTTTATTAATTGATTGGCTACTTGATTAACTCATTTCAGTGCTCAAACTTCTCAAAATGGCGAGTGGAATTAGAGCACTTCTGGACACCGTTATGCAAGCCCTACCACAAGTAGGCAATCTTGGACTTCTTTTCTTTTTGTTGTTCTTCATTTTTTCTGCTTTAGGTGTAGAACTATTTGGTAAGGTGGTATGTGATACAAAACGCCCATGTGAAGGATTGGGAGAGCATGCCAATTTTAGACATTTTGGTATGGCTTTCCTAACTCTTTTCCGAGTCGCTACCGGGGATAATTGGAACGGAATCATGAAGGTTAGTTGTCACCATACGTTTAGCGAATAATTTTATAGATGTAAGACCAAAATAATTATTATCGGTTAATATTTGTTTGTTTTTAGGATACACTGAGAGAAAAATGTGATGATACTCCTGAATGTTTCGAAAACTGTTGTATATCAACAATAGTAGCACCATTGTTCTTCGTTGTTTTCGTGCTTCTGGCTCAATTCGTCCTTGTTAATGTAGTTGTCGCAGTTCTCATGAAACATTTAGAGGAATCTCATAAACAAATGGAAGATGACCTAGATATAGAAGCAGAATTAGAAGCAGAGCTAGCAGCTCAAGAGGAGCTTATGGCCAACTTAGAAGAAGATGAACCTGACTCTCTTGATACTGATACATCCCCCAAATACGTACGAGTAGCTAAGGTATCCTCGCTCCCAAACAATTTTGTTTACACATATTTTGAAGAAAAAATGAAATGATCCCTAGCCACCCTAACAAACCTCTTTCGATGTGTGATGATATAATTTAGGTATTTAAAATAAGATTATATTATAGTACTTCGTTCCTACTATCTTTATGTCTAATGTAGTAGAAGATTCTTATTGGCCATCTATGTATTTCTTTGTACTATGAAATTTGTTACTTGCTGAATTCATTTTTACTAACGATCTTGTTAAGTTCGGAAATTTTTTAACTGAACCAAACCTATTATAGTATTGTTTAGGAACCTGTTATTTTACATACGTACAGTTTTGTTTTATAGGCTAGAACTTTTTCACAACGCTCTTACATTTTATATACCAATATTATTATGTGTAAT
This sequence comes from Orchesellides sinensis, assembly GCA_027744375.1. Taxonomy (NCBI): domain Eukaryota; kingdom Metazoa; phylum Arthropoda; class Collembola; order Entomobryomorpha; family Orchesellidae; genus Orchesellides; species Orchesellides sinensis. Next base: position 4,305 of record JAHZNG010004986.1, on the reverse strand, counting down.
ATAGTTCAAATGAGAAAAATATTGGAAAATATCATTTACATTCTAACTACGCTCTATCAGCAGACATCTATAATATTTTGAATCGAAATGAAACTGAACAATAAAGAATAATCAAATGCGATTTAGCACGTTTTATTTAAACTTCAAAATTTTTGTGTTGAGTAACTTGCTGCGAAAAGCACCAAATTAACAACTGCTTATATAATTTTATACTTATGTTCATTCAACATTAGCTGGCTCATAATTGTCGGTAGCACAATGAAATACTCTAAGTATACTTATTCAAGTACCGAATTGCTATAATCTTATAATAACAATCATCTCTTTATACATTCTCGCGATACAAAGATAATTAGGACGTACTCAACATTCTTGATTTCGCTTGTAACGAAAAAACCCTTATAATAATAGACTAACCTATGCAACTTTCTCAAGTGTATTCATACGAAATCACAACTGTAACAAGAGATAATAAATAAATATGCTCAATTCATAATCACAATCGTAACACATGCAAACTTGAATTGATAATAATATAATTACACATACAATGGCATGCTATTTAGCAAATAAATGCGTTTATAGAAATACTCAGGGCTTTTCTTAAGAACATAAAAGTTGATCGTTCACCGTTTTATCCGATATATTAAGCGTGGATTTGCGAAATCCTAGATCACGTCTTCAGTCCTTATTTGCATCGCCAGATGTTTGTCCGATTTCCAAAAAATTTGCATAGATTTCCCTTGTACACGTTCCTTGCGGATTAAATCCAAACTTATGGTAACTTCCATCACCACATACAACTATTACTGAGTTTGGATCCGAGTTCCCAAAGGCACAAACGCAAGGAGCATTGCCTGTAACTTGAAAACGGGTAAAACTCCATTTTGAACTGAAGTACTTTGGGAGGAATGTGGCAGAAGCTAACCTGTATTAAACAAAAAAAAACAGATAGTGTAAGTACATTCAAATACATACCTATGTTGCTTGCACAAGTTATATGTACAACAATATTTAATACTGAGAGAAAATCATCTTGAATTATAACTTACGATGATTGCTTATTCTTTTTATGGTCATCGACAGCAAAAATGTGAATAGTTCCATGATCTAAAAATTAATGATAAATTATCAACACTATCAAAATTTCATAGATCACATTTTTTCTGTTTTCGTACAAGCTTATTTAATTAACCTGATGATACGCAAAGGAGTGTCGAGTCATGATTAAAGTTTATACAGTAAATTAGAGCCGCATGAGCACCGCGTCTCAGTTCATTAACCATTGTCCCGTTAAATGTTTCAAAAATTCTAATTAATGTTCCCTTCTCTGATGCTGTAGCTAAAAGAGTTCCCTACACAAAGATTTAAATAAAAATTTGGTCATGAAATTAATTGATTTGCCATTTAATCCACAAAGGGTTTAGCACTAATACTCATTATTACGAATTTTGTAATGATGCAAACTTTGTACCTGCAGATTCATGGCGATACACGATAGCGATGTTTCATGAGCAGTAACATTGGTGGAACCCTTCTCCGTATTGCCTAAATCTATAATCTCTACCTGGCCAATTCCTTGCCCAGGAAATGCTAATAAGGAGTTGGTTGACGATGGACATAGAACACACAATCCTAAAAGATACAAAATTTTAACCTCCTCAATCAAACCAAACCAACAATTAATAAAAATTTAATATCTCATTACCCTTTGGATTTGAGTACGTTTCAAACACATGAAGTTGCTGTGGGGTTTGAGTAAAGGTGTATACTTTAACCATGTTCTCTAATGCAACTACAATTCTGTCTCTCCGAAGTTTCACGGATTTTACTGCACTGGAAAATTCCAGCTCTATAACTACTCGTTTCTTCAAGTCATCCCATATCATTACTGCAACAAAAATAAATACTCATACGATTACATCGAAAATCCTTTCGTCAACAGTCAACACCAAATTTCTCTCGTGCCCCCATATAAAAATCCGTTTTAAGCTAACCTTTATTGGGAGGATACTTAGGACGTGAACCTCCTCCAACTAAAGCTAAGTAATTACACCTAAAGAGCATTTCCACCCTTCCCAGTCCTCCATCATTAAAATCATGCCGCTCCTTTTCCTTCAATGGATCACAGTTAAAAACCCTAAATCCAGTCTCCGTCCCACAAGCAAAACAACCTGTCAACACAAATAAACAAACAATCATTATCATTACCTCTAACCCAAATTCACATCTCTAGCATCCAAAAATTTTCTTTTAAAAATTTACTTACCTTGATCCTGATTAAACCCCACAAACATGAGTCCGTTCCTAGAACAAAAATCAAACCGGAACCATTGTCAATACATTCATTACATCAACTATCAACTTGTACAACAAATTTATTTACTTTTCGCATATCATCTTACCGGTACGTGTTATTATCTGCAAGCTCCATTTTCATTTCCTTCCAAACAAATCGTCAAATTTCAATCGTCCCTTCCTTATAACTAACGTTTAGTTTCTCAGAATCCTCAAACAATGACGCACTTCTTAATTACGATTATTAAACGAATACAACGACACTCGACACCACATGTTTTTTCAGACTCGCCCACTTTACACCGTTGACTTTTTCTTTAACACATAAGATCAATTGATAAGTCACTTTAACTTACACCTTTTTCTTACTGTTCTTTTAAACTTATTTCATTTTAGTTTTTTTCTCTCAAATCTTTTTAAAGTTTTTAATAATTTATTCTGGGTCACCTGCACATCTTCCCTGTTAATATATCCAGTTGTTGATTGTCCTTCTGACCTTCCAATCTTTTCATCCAGAATATCCTGAATCCTCCTCCTGGAGCTGCTGTAAAGTCATCCTTTTCAGATAAATCCAGATGCCACGTACTTTTGTTTTCTTCTATTCTTTCGTTCACAAACTTAATAACTTTTTTTTGTTTGTGTATCATCACCTCTTTCCCAACATCTGCGTATCAAAAGAGATGATCCTCCAGCCAGACTTAGGATCAATAAAGTTGTGGACGCATGTGTAGAGAAGAAAAACAAACATTAATACAAAGCCTAAAAATGCACGTTGAACTGTGAAGAAAACACGGACACTCTGATAACCCACACAAAATACTAGTCAAAACTTATACACCAGTTTTGACAGTTGACACAGAGGCAATCAGCTGACCACAGGGTACAAACAGCTGATTAGAAGGGGTCCACAAATGACAAAATACCCTGAAAATTATCAGACTTATCAACATTTATTTCACCGCTTACAATAGATTAGATTTGTATTGGATTTTACAAAACTTTTTTTTTATATCAGATTTTTGTTGTTATCTTTGCAGAATCCCAACCTATTCTCCGTAAAAAATGGTGCTGTCACAGTGTCACCAAAAAATTTCTTGTGGTGAGTCTTCTTCGTTGTCAAATTTGTCATTAGCGTTATTGATATGAATATATGAATGCGTGTATGGATTGTGGAAGTGGTTTTAGAGGAGCTATCGGGCAATTAAGAAAATGATGGTATAAAGTATAAATATGTCAACGGAAGTTGTGTGTGGTGATTTTTGTTGAGGATGATGATGATACAGCTTTTTCTTGGGATGTACCTGGGATATCCACTACGTCGTTTGATATGGTAGTAATATACAGTTTTAAGTTATATTGGCATGTTTTAATGTATACTTGTTAAAAATAGGGTATTGCACGATGCAACTTTTATTTTCATCTCACGACGAAAAACGTTATTGTTATTTTTTGGCAGCTAAAAATGTAGTGCATGCATGTATGTGAGTATGTGAGAATGTCTGAAAAAAGGATCTGAATCTTATGTATAAATATATTATTGGTATTTCATCTAAACAAGGTACTAGTTGTGAAATGCAGTTGTACAACTGGAATTGTATTGGGGCCTCTTGGAAATGCATATATTAGGTGGGATGTCAAGGCACATAAAGATTTCAGGTATACGGGAGATGTAGGGTTGTTGCATTTGATAATGATGCTTACAAAAATATCAACAAACTTGAATGTTGAATGTTATAACGCAAGTTGCATCATGTTGTTTTGATACCTAATTTACTACAACAGTTGTAGTAAATTAGGTATCAAAACAACATGATGTGATGTGTGGTAGCAGGAGATCTAGCATAGCAAGTCAGTTCAAGGACGTCAAAAGTGATTTTAGAGATGTGGTGTATAAATGTAGTACTAGCATTAGCCAGCATACTCCGTATGCACAAATCCTTATAATATTCTGTGCATAGTGCATACCAAAATATAGCAAAAAAACGAAACAGAAAAACACTGAATACA
>JAHZNG010004985.1:0-15864 GCA_027744375.1 Orchesellides sinensis | reverse complement strand
AAAGTGCAAAAGAGCAGCAATGTTTTCCAATAACCGACGCTATGAAGACCAAATTCGACATGGCATGGGTAAGAAGTGATTAAACTTTAATCATTAAAAAATTTGGTTGATCTTTGATACTTGTACTAATTCCAACTTCCAATAAAATTCGCAGTATACATCAGTAAAGAAATTTTACCTGCCATTGTTGACCCGCCTGGATCTATATCGGTTAGCTCAGGAACATATTGGGAAGGACATGAAGGATATTACCGAGGCGGAAGTGTATTATGATGCATGTTTTGAAACTTCCACCGTAGAAGGTGGATTTATAAGTCGTGGACTGAATGGGCTGAAGCAAAAATATAACCTAAAACCTTTGGACTCCGAAATGAAAAGTTTTAACTTTTCAACTCAAGACGGTAAAGGTATGTACATATGTATGTATGTATAATGTATATAATAATATGGAAGCATGTCTCATCAAACTCATCCACCCACATATTATGTATTGCTTACGTTTACGTAAGCTGTGAAATAAACACAGTCTTTCTTTTATTAACTCTGTATAGGTCACCCTGGAACCTGCCATACCACTATGACGGATAACAAGTCATTTATATTCTTTACTTGCTGCTTTTCCGACAACCAAATGGCCTGGGATGTCATCAGTACTGAGAAAACTTTACCGAAGGAAACAGTTGACCGTATTCACGAGCATGCACTGTCTCTTGGATTTAAAAAGGAATACTTTACATCTCTCAGGTATGATTATTGCAAAACCGAATAACTTGATGAAGAAGGACAAACATAGGACACAAGTTTGAAGAAAATGCTAACGAAAAAATACTTCGTACATGTAATAGGCGTATGTTACAGTATTTTCAACCTGTTGTAGTTTTTAAAAATTAAATTGGATATTTTTGAACGATAAAATTGCAATTGTTTCTTCTATCTGTCTATGCTTGGCAATCTGCTTTCTCGCTAGCAGACATTTGACATAGACATTTATGTCAGTCTGAAATGATAACTACTATTTTTAACAAAATAATGCATCTTAGTTTTTATTTGGAGAGTTTGTTTACTCAATCTTTAAATTAAACATCTTATCATATTTTAATTTCCACCCGGAAAACAAATGGAATATGACTCAGCATTCTATTCAGCGATTAATCGTGTACGTTTATCTTGGTGACGTGACGATCCTGACATACATGGCACGTGGAAATAATCGCATTTGGAAATAGTATGGTGCATTCAAGAAAAATAGTTCATTTCCAACGTATTCTCTCGATTCCTTACGTAATGACCCTCCATTAAATTCTGTAACATAAATGACCAATGATGATCCAATATTTTAAATGTGTTTGTTCGGAAAAACCGCATTTCTAGCTACTTTACTAATTGTCGTTGCCAAAGGCCTGAATACCTATTGTCTTTTCTACGTTTATAAATGGCATTCATTTCTCATACCAGCCTATGCATGCGTTTTCCTATGATGAAATATCCAAAACGTGTTTCATTCTGTAGGCTGACTAAAAGAGCATATCTTTTAGAGGCGTACTATGTTGGTAAGCATTTATACAAAATCTTTAAATAAACCATCAAAATTACATGCATAAAAGGTACTGAATAAAATTATTGTGACCTCATTCGCTCAGTTTACCTCATAATTTGTACTATTTTCGTACTGTATGACCTCAGTAATCTTCTCTTGTTTATAAAGAGTTTGACAGCTTGAAGTTAACATACATAAATTACCAAAATGAGAATCATTTTTAATTTCAAAATGTCAACCATGAGCTCCGTGATTAACAATTATAACCAGGAAATCATTACAATGTCTTTGCGCCACCGCTTCACTTGTGGCTTTCTTACCTAATTAATTGAAAGTAATTACCTTTAACCTTTAAGCAGCCTACAAACAAGCAATTTCCGATCTCTTGTCTCCAACTTCCGATTGGATGCCTCCATCAAACATAAAAGACATTTTGTTATTCTTAAGCATTGGTAGTCACCCTGATCAGGCAGTCGCACACAGGGTTTCATTTCGAGTAGTATTCTCTACTAATTAATGCATTCTGTTGCTAAAAAACTTTGTTAGTCATAAAAGAAGACTAGAAAGGTTGCTTTCACTGCTAAATGAAAGTAAGTTTCTGGACCAAATTGGATAGCATTGAAATGCATATTTCAGACTTGTTTTCAAATAAGACCACCGCCCAATATTCCACGGACTGGGCAACAAAAGTGCTTCCTAGCAAACCCTCATCGGCAAAGCAAAAGATTAACGGCTGGACTCCAGTTCGCCTCTCTGGAAGACTTAGATTTAAAAAGAAGTTATCAAAACCAATAATTAATACAGAAAAGAACAACATTGGTATCAATGGTGTAGAAACGAGCAATCGAAAATTTACAAAAAATGGCATTTTCCCTGGATGTGCACATCAGTTTAATGAGTACTGCCAACATACATCCCTCCATGGATTTCGATATATTACCGAAGAGAAACGGGCACTTAGTGAGCGAATCTTTTGGATTTGCTGGTGTCTTTTTGGAATCAGCAGTGCTGGTTACATGATGAGTAAAATATGGCAGCGTTGGCAAACCAATCCTGTTTTGACTTCAATTGCGTCAACAAATCATCCCGTTTCTGCCATCAATTTTCCAGCAGTTACAATTTGTACCGTTAACAAAGCGGTCAGTGAGAAGCTTATCATTCAAGGGTGCCGTTTTAAGTAAGTTAACATCTGTTGCTCATTTTAAATTAATAAAAAATTATCAGTCTATTTAATTTATTTATTTATGCATTTAGACATAATTTTACGGAAATGAGGCAAATTATAAGCACCCTAGTCGACCCCGACTCCAGGAATAACGAGAATGAGCCCGAAAGCGACAAAAAGGTTGTTGATTCTAAAACTGCCCTTCGTCTCCTTCGGTTGGTTGCTCCAAAATGTTCGGATTTTATATTGCGTTGTGAATTAAATGGCCAAAGGCAAACGAACTGTATGGATTTATTCAAACTCGTATTGACGGACACTGGTTACTGCTGTACATTCAATGCAATGGATACGAAAAGTAGAAATAAGTAGGTATTTTAATGGCAGTGTCTGTCCAATTTATTAATAAGAATGTTCATTGTGAAGGAATTTACATTGTTCGAATGCTTGTGTCTTGTATGTAACGAAAGTAGAAGAAATGACACCGAAATCGAAGAGCAGGAACGGGAATATGATGCTTTACAAAAGATTGTTTGGAACTACACGGACGAGCACCACAACAAGTTTGGGCGTCCTGTTGAAACCGAGGTCAACACAACAACAATCCTTCCTAGTGACTCTAGAACATGCCAGAGAACATACACAGACGAACTATTAAAGGATGGAAGGCTATGTGAGCTGTTGGAACGTTGTAGGAGGAATCCTCGGTCATGTGGACTAAACAGAAATGAATCAAAGGAAACGGAAACAAATCAACCTATTGGATCCACATCTACAACGTCAACTCCAGGAAAAAATGGGTCTACCCTTTTTAGAGCTGCGGGGGCTGGTCGGACAAGGGGACTCACAATAATGACGGATACGTTAAGATGCGCCGAGGTTCCCACGGATTCTTTTAAAGGGTTAAGGGTATATTACAATGTATTACTTATTTCCACGTTAAATAGAAATTTAAGCATTCCATGGTATGGTGTGTGTATTTCATGTTTGATGGATGTTTCTTTAAGATATACGTTCATGGACCAGACGAGTTTCCAGCAGTGGGTGAGAAAGGCTTTATTGTAGGACCTGGACAAGAAACTCAAATTGGGGTCACTGCAATCGACACGTACAGTGCGAATGCTCTAAAAGATATGCGAATTGAAAACCGTATGTGTCGATTTGCAGACGAGCATCCCTTAAAGTTCCACAAGGAATACAGCCGCTCTTCTTGTGTCATTGAATGTGAACATGAGTACATTTACCAACAATGCAGATGCTATCCGTTCTTTAGTCCAGCCGCAGACGGCAAAAATCCAGTCTGTTCTCAGGATCAAATGTTAACTTGTGTAAAAACTGCAATGGGTAAACATCAAAGATAAACATTTGCTTAAAAATTCTCAAAAGATTAAGCAAATTTAAGGTATCTATCCCGTTGTTACTTGTTAGATAACGTGCAAAAATTAGAAGGATCAGCAACGCCCTTGGAGGAACCAGGTAATTGTGTGGTTAAGGATATGCATGAATACTTTATAAGAAAAATCGTCATTAACTGTATAGATGCGCACCTATGCGTTTATTCATGTAGAAACGTCTAATGAGGAAAAGCCGGATCCAATTTTTTCATTTGGACAGCCTAAACGAGAAAAGGAAATTAAGACTTGTCCTGAACAATGTCTGCCTGCTTGTAATGAAACGGTTTACAATATTGTCGTGAGTGCAGCCCAATTTCCAAATCAAAAGGAGCCGAATAAGACAAAACTTTTAAAAGAAGCGATTCTGAATGGTTCTGAATTTCTGAAAAACATTGATTATGTGAGGTATGTTGGATATTCATTTGCGAATTCTTTAATCAAACAGAGATATAGTACTTATTTCTTGGTTTCTGTAAGTATCTTCACATAGTTCAGTAGGCTTAAGTACATTCATAAATATTTAATTAAAATTCTATTATATTCGTTATTTCTTCTACCTTTATTTAGCAAACCTTGGAGGAGTTATGTCACTTTGCCTTGGATTTAGCCTGCTTTCACTTATTGAGGTGATCTACTTTTTCACAATGCGTCAGATGAACGATATAAAACGATATAAGGAAGAACACGGAGAAATAACTGTAAGCCAGTAGGAGTAACAAAGCAATATTCTCGACTGTCGGACATTTTAGTGTAAATGTATGACAAGCAATTAATGATCGGACAGGTGGGAAGTGATTAGTGGGACAGAGTAGACATTACTGTTATCGTTTAACTTGACCTGCTCAGGTGCTTTTATTTTCGTACCGGAAATGAATTTATTTCACTAACACACATTCAGATTGACAAATACATTGGCTCTTAAACCGACTACCCCGAAAAATATGCTGCAGTTGTTATATAAATATAAATGTCTCTGTATTTTCTTATAAGTACTATATAAAGTCGTTAATAAATCTAGTTTAAGTCAACAAACAATATTTGTGATTTGGCTGAGTTTAATTCTGCCGTTATGAGTCCACATATTATAAATATAGGAACACAAAGAAATTCATGTTTTACTAAAAGAAATTGGCAAATCTTCAAGATTCAAGTCTGCATGTAAAAAGAAGACGTGATCTTCTAGTATCGCATCTTGAGAACAAGGTTCAAGCTTTCCGATCACACCGCTTAGCGTCTCAACAAACAAAAGGACAAAGTCCATTTGCAGGTGAACATTTTCATACCTTTAATAACAAAGAACGCTTATTATTAAAACACATCATCCTAACACTATATTAAGGCATATAATCGTCAGCATAAGATTAAGATGGTAGATTAAGATCAAGTTTGTGAAGAAAATGCAAATGAATTTTTTGCGAGGAAGATCTAAGTTTTTTGTTCTCACGCAAGGAATATGTTTTGTATAACAGGACCAGTACTACAACTAAATTAATTTCCAAATGCCAAAACACCTTTCTTTATTATTTCTTAGGAAAATCCCCGAGCTTTGTATAAAAATGCAGATTGTTTTTCCACTTTTCCTTATTCTATATAAAAGTTGGTCTCGGAATCCAAACGTTATCAGTTCAGAAGGATCTCTCGAAACATCAACGAAACCGATTTAATCGTGCAAAATGATCAACATTTTGAAACTTTCATTTTTCCTGCTGTTGGCATTTTCATGTCAAGCGTTGGATGAAGAAAGTGCAAAGGAAACGCAATGCTTTGCAATTGCAGAGACAAGGACGACAAAATTAAACTTGGAATGGGTAAGAATATTTAAATATTACAAACATGTCAGCAGACATGGAATTTATTTAGTTTAATCTCATTATTAAGTCTTATATTTTTACTTTACAGCTTGAAAATAAATTTTATTTTCCAATGATGAGTCGCCTAGATCTTTATCGGGTAGCACAAGATTTTCTTCAAAAAGACATGAAACACATTACTGAGCCAGAATTGTATTATGAAAGCTGTTTCGAAACTTCCTTCAATCCAAAAGACTTAACTTTTACTAGTCATGGATTTAATGGGAAAGAACTTAAAACTACGATCAGGCTTTTAGATCCAGGAATGCAAAGATTTAATTTTACTTCTCCTGACGGCACAGGTACATATTTATTTTTTCTCGTATTGTAAACTAACAAGAGTAATTTGCATTTAACCAAAACTTATTAAATGACCTTAGGATATTTTGGGACCTGCTACACTACCCTGACAGATTTAAAATCTTACCTGTTCGTTGCATGTTGCACTAATGACAACCAAATGACATGGGAAGTTATAAGTACGCAAAAACGTCTACCAAAAGAAACAGTTGAGTTTATTCACAACCACGCTGAATCCTTGGGATTTCAGAAGGAATACTTTACCGGTCTCAGATATGACTCGTGTCCATCTAAGCAATCCGAAGAAGCGGTTGTCGAGAAAATTGAGGATATGCCACAAAATAGTGCTTGAACAAAATACGTTAAACGATAAAATTTAATAAAACACCGAAAATGAGAATATCTCTTTTTAACTTATGTGTACTTAAACCAACTTATAAATGTTTAATATTTTAGAAATAATAAAAGTAATTGAAACATTTAATGTGGATCGTATTAATCTAAGTTATCCTAAGAAGGCATTGCCGACAATACTGGGAACAAGTTACACGAAAGTTCTTAGACAAAATAAGCAGCTGTACTATAAACCATTGAGAATATCTCTCTTATTTTATGTGTACCCTAATTAATTAACAAATACATATTTATAATTGAACATTATGGAAATAAAAAAGGAATCTAAAAGAAATTATAATGCTAGTCTGTCTGGACTTTAGCAGGTGTTGGTGTTGCATTATTAGGTTTCATAAGTTTATATAAATGCTTAGATCTCAAATGGACTGGTTTACAAGTCTTTGCTTTGGAAGCAAAATTGCTGTGAGTCCATAATCATGTATTTCAGTAGGTTTGCAATGCTCATACCAGTTCTATGACTATGAGATATAGCAGAATCGACAAACAATGCAAAGACGATTATGTAAATTTTGTCTACTGCTGTCTAGATCTTAAACTCATTCAAGGACAACAACTAAAACCACGGTATTATTTTGACAGATTTTCCTGACGAAGAGGTCTTGTCTGCAACATAACTACTTCGCCAGGTTAAAATTACAAGACATTTCAATAAGGTTCTGTAAAAATGTGGAGGTTTGTTGTTGTAAAGTTGTAATTTTATGTCACGTAGTTGATGCCAAAAGTTGATTTTAATTTTATGCCATAAGAAAGAACAAAAGAGTTAACAAAGAGTGAATAAGGAACTTAATTAATAAAATCTCTTTGATGCGTATGCATAAATATGCATTATTCTGTAATTTACTTTTGGACACTATAAATCAACTGTAATGATAATTTTCATCCAGAAGAAATATGTGGAGGTAGAAATATGTATATGTATCAGTATCAATGGTATAATAATTTATAGTCAATTAGATAGTAAGCTCAAACTTTACAATCTAGCAGTCGCAACTGATTTTCGAAGTCCTTTATAAGAGCTTCAAACTCCTCTCTTGAACTAATGATGGCAGATTTTTCGCATATAAATCCTCCAGTACACATATTGTTGTAAGGTCCGAATCCCATACTATAGCCTGTGCGTAGAAAATCCAAAAATACGAGAGCTATTAAATTTATACAGCACTCAATGCATACATTTTTTCAAATACATAACACATAAGCTTACGTGATCCGGCTATTGCAGGAGGAGTTCCCCAAACTTTCCGGACAGGATGCCCATTAAATGAGGAAGTTTCCGCAATGCCAGGAATGTTTGTTAGTCCATACGAGGTCCATGCCATACTAAAGCAGCGCTGCAGTATTCCTGCTGGGAGGAGGCTGGATAAAAAGGATATCACATCGAAGACAATACTTGCGTAGTAGAGTCGAGATATTACTTTAAAGCGCTGCTCAAAAGCTTCAAGCCTTTGGTAAGGATCTTGAATTCCAAGTGGAAACCGATCAAAAATCTCATACATGTAATTACGAGGATAAATATCAGGATAAGGTAGTTTGGCATACACTTGAGCAGCCGTAACTTCTTGTGGCACCGGAAGATTCTTTCGTTTGGCTGCTTCCTGTAGAGCACCACAGAAAGCTGAGTTGACAACTGCCATTGTTGAGCAATTTAAAGACTTTCGAATTCTCTTCAGCATTTCAAAAGGAATTTCCGTTGATGTATGACCAATATATTTAGGACCCTTTAATGGCCCCTCAATAAATATATGTTTTTCCTTCAAAGTTGCAAACTTCAAAAGTAAATTCGGCCCTAAGAAAAACGCCTGAAGGTAAAGGAGAGCTTTAAAGTAAAATGGAATATGTGGAATGGGAGGGTTCACAGGATCAATAACCATTTTTGGAGGACTATCTAAAATACAATTCCGACCAATCTGCACAAGAGAGACTCCATCTCCATATGCATGACTAAGCCTGCCAGTAACTACACTAACAATTGTACCAGTTTCTGCGCACAACACTTTTGGTGTCACCAGAATCTCCCACTTTGGCCTCCCAGTTTCCCACATTTTATCACCTATTTTGGAAATAGCGTCAAGGAATTCAATTTCAGTGTAAACTTTGGTATTGTCACATTCGTCCGGAAATAATCGCACATGCTTGGTAACATCAAACGAGTCAGATTTATCCTCCCACCATAGAAATCCAAGCTTTTCAACAGCCAAGTAAAACAGTTTGCTCCATGGCTTTGTGCCACCCGGTTTAACTTCTGTAAGGGAGTTAAATACCCTTCGCTGCAGTTCGGCAATATCACAAGGTCCATCAATGTATGCAAAGAGAGTCATTGCATTGATGCTCGCGTAGGAGTCCAGTGAACAAATCCCGTCTACTGATCCTATTAGTTTATATCTACCTTTGTAATAAACTTGCATTATCACAGATAAAACGTTTCTGTAAAGGATTAGAATAAGTAGTGGAACCGATGCAATTATTAGTAATCCATAAAGTACTATGAAATGAAGTACGGCAAGTAGCACATGGTAAATAATCTGAGTGAAACCAACTGGTTTATGAAGGCTCATTATGGACACCTGGAAAATATTTTGCAGTAAAAAGTTTTCAAAAATATTTGCTCAGTAACTGATGTCAGACTAGCTACTAAATCGTAGTCTATATCTTGTGTTAAATTTTAAATATAGTATGAATGCGGGTGGTGACGTCAATGTTTCATCAAATTATTTTAACAAAAGCCATAATTCCAGCCCAATTTCGCTTGTTGTTAGATAGTATCTTAAATCTTAATCATCTGGATAAAAGAGAAAAGAGTTCAGGGACTTTCAGTTTTCAGCAATTTGTGAAATGATCATGTGTAACTTTTTCCCTATAATATAACATACACGCACGCACAATAAATGACCGAACAAATTAGTTCTCGCAAAACAAATACGAAAATCTCATTTGCAAACAACTTGGATCCTACCTGTAACTACTTTTGCTTCAAAGATGATTTTTGCTTGCTTGTTGCTTGCTTATCTTACATATATCTCAAATTATCGTCATTGTAAATTGAGTAAATTGTATTGGATAATATACATTATTGACTTGGAAAGCACAGACGCAGATAAATAGTCCATGTTTACGCAAGCATATCTGGCAGTAGATTTACAAAATAAAATATGTACCAACTTCCTTTCGACTCCTGATAATACATACAAAGATTGTGATCTTTGCGATTTAGAAAGATATATGTACCTAGGTATATAATTATTTCAGTAGAATACCAACTAGTAAGTACTCCAGCTAATTCTTTTTGATTATGACGACAAAGCTCGATCTTGCTTCATACATACTTAATAAAATAAATGGATTGTTTTGAAAATAGGAAATTGTATAGTTGCATATGCAATTCCGAACAACCAAATTCCAAAGACAAAGTTTACGTTTACGTCGTAGGAAAAATTATAGCTTCCTTGCACAAAACTAAAATTTTATACCAATGTGTTTTGTAATGGTTTGCTCTTATTCAAGCATTATTTAATGCAAGGAAACCAATGCTGAGTATTTACCTTCTTGCTGATCATAACAATCTCTGTCTGAATGCCTGTCTAAAATCTAAATGGTTGCTCCAGAAAAATATTCACACGATTAAGAATAGTATAAGAAGCCTAAAAATGCAATTTAAAAAACCTTGCAATGTTTAAGTTTTGTTAATGCATGCCAGTTGGCCATCAGGTTATCTTATATCAATTAAAACGATAGGTTATAAGATGTAGGGGATATACATCTTTAATTTCTATATTTATAAAATGTACAAAAATACATGATTACATTATATTTACAATTTACCCTCCGATAATTTAACAACAATTACCTCTTATAGCAATTTAATATGTTTCAGTATAAAATATACAAAATTAGTTATCCGATCTATATGTAGATTGGCATTTAATTGTCTTCTCAAACTTTGCTTTCTACGTCTAGTTGTCGTAGCAGAGATTCAAAGTCCTTAATGAGCATTTCGAACTCCTCCTGTGAACCTATTATTTTAGACTTTTCGCATATAAAACCTCCAACAAACTTATTATTGTACGGGCCAAATCCAAGGGTGTAACCTGAAAAAGCAAAAACAAAATTTGATTGCGTTAAGAAAGCATTCATTTAAAAACCAATTAGAAAATGGGTAACAATGAAAATTCTCTGAACTACTTACGAACGCCCATACTTGCAGGAGGCATTCCCCAAACCCTTCGAATTGGATTCCCATTGAAACAGGAAGTCTCAAGTATACCTGGAATGTTGGATACTCCATATGAACTCCATAGCATATCGTAACAAAGCTGTAGCAGTACAACCGGAAGTATTCCAGTAAGGTAAGACATTGCGGTGAAGGCAATTTTCGCGTAATGCATCTTAGATAATACTCTAAAACGCTGCTCGAAAGCCTCCAGTCTTTTGAATGTATCCTGAATCCCGATGGGAAACTGATCATAATTTGCGTAAGCAAAGTTACGAGGATAAATATCAGGATAAGGAAGTTTGGCATAGACTTGATGTGCAGTAACTTCTTCTGGAACCAGAAGCTCCTTCCGTTTAGCTGCATTCTGTAGAGCACCACAGAAGGCTGAGTTAACTATAGCCATTGTTGAGCATTTCAAAGACTTTCGAATTCTTTTCAGCATTTCATGAGGAATTTCCATTGTGGTCCGACCAAAAAACTTAGGTCCTGTCAAAGGACCCTCCAAGAATATATGCTTTTCTCGTATTGTTGAAAACCTCAAAAGCAAGTTTGGACCCAAGAAGAAAGCTTGAATGTAAAGGAGCGCTTTAAAATATAACGGAATATGTGAAATTGGAGGGTTCACAGGATCAATAACCATTTTTGGAGGACTATCCATAATACAATTGCGAACAATTTGCACAAGGGATACTCCATCCCCATATGCATGACTGCATCTTCCCGTAATGATGCTACAAACAGCACCATTATCTGCACATTCCACTTTAGGCGTCACTAAAAACTCCCACTTTGGCATTCCAGGCTCCCACATTTTATCAGCTATTCCAGAAATAGCGTCAAAGAACTCCTTTTCTGTGTAAACCTTGTTAGCGTCATCCACTTCCGGAAACAGTCGTACATGCCTGGTGATATCAAACGAGTCAGTTTTATCCTCCCACCATAGAAATCCAAGCTTTTTAACAGCCAAATGAAACATTTTCCTCCATGGCTTTGTGCCATCCGGCTTGACTTCATTAAATGCGCTGGATAATCTTCGTTGTAGCTCGGCAAGATCACAAGGTCCATCAATATACATGAAAAATGACATAGTGCACATGCTTGCATACGTGTCCAAACAACAGTACGCATCTATGTAGCTAACCAGTTTATATTTTCCTTTGTAAACCATATATAAAATCACAAACAACACGTTTCTATATAAGACAAGGAGAACAAGTGGAACTGAGGCAAGTATTAGTAACAAATAGAACCCTATAAAATTAAGTATCACAAGTAACAAATGTAATATAGTCTTAGCTATTCCGGCAGGTCTGTGGAGACTCATTGTTATTAGCTGTAAAGTGGTTGTACAACAGTATCAATTCAAATAGTTCGTGCTCAACTTCCTACCTCAGATTAGTTACTAAAATTTGTTAAATAATCTTTTTTGGTTTTAAATCATCTTGGGTGGTAGATGACTTGAAAGTTTTAGTTCGGTATTGTTTTTTTGAACAAAAGGTATTATCTATTCAAGTTTTTCTTTTCACTGTAATACTATTTTTATTGAGTAAACTTTCCCATGAGCATGCCAGTATTTCAATGCTAATAATTTTATCGCTTATCTGTTATATTTAGTTATAGCGAAAACAAGTTTCTGTAGAATTGGAGTAGGTATATTTATAAAATAATCTAAAAATGGGATTTGCTTTCTGCTATTTTTTACTTCTTGGGCCAAATGTCCACATTGTTCTTTATGTATGTGCAGATTTCTTAGTTTTTTAAAATCACACGGAAATACGAATCTAATTTGCAGTATATTCAAGTCTGTTGCAAGCTATAATTATGCTAATGACTGTACCATAAACGACGATTGCATACAATTTTTAAAATATATTAAGTAGCAAGGACAGATGTCGCAAACCACTCCCAAGGCCAATAATCAGTAAAGTAAATATAGCATACTCGATAAACAATTGAAGGTTAGTTTATAACAATGTTAACATTAGGTATACATAGTCACTCAGTATTTTAAATCATTATCATCATTACGGCAATGACAAACTAATTTTTAATAATGTTATATATTAACAGGAAGACGAGACATTGGTTTGGCGTTTTATTTCAAAATTTTATATGCAAAATGAATGTCAATACTTAATACTTTTTTTCTATAATATTATCTATCAATATTACTGCTTGCTAAGAAAAAAAGATTATTGAAAGCGTCAGGAGGTGCATACAAATGCACTATGAACTTAACTGGTGCAACAAGAAGTCATGAGAAAATGTTTTAATGGGAAATTCAACGATTAGCATAAATATAAACATAGGTAAGTGACCTGGAGGATTGCAAACATTTTTTTGGAAAGTTATGGAGGTACGATAAGCGCGATGTGTTGTAACAAATTCTTGTTAAAATCAAAGCAGGTCCGCACATTTTGACTTTGGGATCAAACTGAGAATGTCTGCAAACTCAGGATGAGAGGCCAATAAACCTTTAGTTTAATATCCAGCATAAATGCCTAAGCCAGCTTTTGGAGTATTTGAATAAGAAGGCAAAGCCCGAATTGACGTCATTTTTATGTAATGTTGCAAAAGGCACATGGAATATTTTCACGATAATGGTTGATTCATTCAGTTGGGTGCTATTGAACTCCAAAAATCATTAAATGAAGAAATACTTAGGGGTCTTGTGTAAAGCTGCACTGTCGAAAAGTGGTGGAACTTATCTGATACATACTGAAATTGAAATTGAAAAGTATTCACATTTAACGGAATTGCACCCATTAAATATAAATGCATTTTGCGATGAAAGTGTAACGGGTTTTAAATGGATGATCAAATCCTAGTTCTGCAGTAAAATAAAAATTACATGATGAGAAGAAACCTTTTGATATATACACATCCTCTTCATATATGTACAACAGAGATTATAATGAACAATACATAAATAATTAAGTAACATTAATATTTACAAAAACCGAGATAGTAAAAAATATATTTTTGAAAATAAAAGACGCATGGGAAAAAGTTCTCGTGTTTCAATGATCATTGCGAAAATGCATTTCGCGATTTGCAATTGTATTGATAAGCAATTGAGAAAAATCGTAGAAACAAAAAGCAATTTCTTGTAATTTTTTGCTGAAACAGAACGTAAACAAAATTGTAAAGGCATCCAAATATTAAATGCGAGATAATTTAATGTTATAAGTTATAAATATTTTAGTTTACGTATATATACTGTATAGTTTTTAATTAATGGTACAACGCATAGTATGTGTAGTATACAAATAGCAGGCGAGAAATGTTTGTACCTATACATCTCGGAAATCTTAAAAGCCTAGTAGAAGTAGCTATGATATCTGATTAAAATATATTTCTAAATAGTATACATACATATGTACATACAGGTTTGAGTTTTTATGGCCAAAATCAACACACAAGTCAAGTTAAAAGTCATAGCAGTCAAATTAAAAAACATGAAATTTGTTGAGTTTTCCAGATGTGTTAGGTTTTCATTTTTTACCTGATTGAGGCATTGATACCAACGTTAAATTTTGGGGGTATGGGCGAAATTTGGTTTTTTGAAAAAATTGGGAAGATTCGATCCTCACCTTTAGGCATGGATAAAGATTTAACGCTTTGGCTACTAGGAATTTTGGTTTTCATGAAATTTGGTCAATTGATTAAAAAGTTACAGCCGTTCCTTATATGACATTTAAAGCGTTTCCACTCTGTATATATGTAGGTTTGTATATTCAGCTGAAAATTCTGGAAGACATCAATTCAAAAGAATGCCTCTTAAATAAAACTATTATGCAAATTAGGTATCAACATTCCCAACTCATCAATACCAAAATATGTACGTCTTGTTAAACACTTGTATTTCCATCAGTAGAGGCTTATTGACGAAAATACTGTCTAAGAGCATTCAAATCAATGAATTCTTTATCGTGACGGATTACAATGCAACCGCAAGACTATTGTTATTCTTGAATGACCCACCTATTCAATATTTACAATCTTTGAAGAAACAAATTTAACCTTGTGTAAATTAAAGTGTTTGTTTAATCTAATCTAAGTAAGTTCTACCCATGGAATAAACAGTAAATATTTATTCTATGGTTCTACCAATAATCATGCAGATAAGGTTTTGGGGGTTTCCAGTTACATCAAATCAAGCAGAAATTAAACATAAAATAATCAAGTAATAAAATTGATGCAACA
Organism: Orchesellides sinensis; assembly: GCA_027744375.1. NCBI lineage: Eukaryota > Metazoa > Arthropoda > Collembola > Entomobryomorpha > Orchesellidae > Orchesellides > Orchesellides sinensis. The sequence goes on along the minus strand of JAHZNG010004985.1, from coordinate 791 downwards.
GTCCAAATGCAATTACATAGTTAAAATATCTATTGCCCAACGGTTTAAATTATTTAAAAACTAAGAAACAAGTTTTATTTGTAATCCAATTGATCTATCTGATTTTATAATAGGTAAGATGATGTCGTATGCATGTGTTGAAATAACCAAATGTAAAATGATATACATTTAAACGTCTTTACAGATGAGACGTATATGTACGTTATTGTATTGTATATAGATTTCGTATTTGCTGATATGTAGATTTTATCCCATCATGAAACTTTCAAATGAACGAGGTATCTTTACGCGTGAGAAAATCTCTATCTACATAATAAATGTTTAACAATTAAGCAAGTACGGTAATTTTCGTAATTTTTCCATTGTATGCCAAGTACCCTTACATATTTCAAAAAAGAAACAATCGTTAATTCATTGAGGAAAAATAAGCTAATAAAATTTAAATTACTCATGTAAATGGAGTCTAGTATGGAGTCGTGTAGTGATGCCAAAGCAATAGTACGAGAATAAAAGCAGCAGATACATAAGGTCCATAAATCTTTTTTGGAATCAGTTCATTTCCTTTATTGTTTCAAACATAACTTTAGCACTGCATCTTAATTATATATTCTTTCTACACTAAAGCATCCCTACATTAGTTCTGGATACACATGACAAATGCCGACCAAATCCCTTAACTAATTGCAGAGTAATTGGGATTTCTGTAATGTAACCTGATTTTGTCCTGTAAATTTTTTATGGAATCAAAACGAAATTTCGAAATAATTTAGGCTGCAGGAGTTTTCCAAAAT
>JAHZNG010004984.1:0-12079 GCA_027744375.1 Orchesellides sinensis | reverse complement strand
GAACCAAGCCTTACATCACAATATTAAACTCGATAGAATATAATTGTTGAATTATGATTTTAAATTTTGAAATGAAAACTGTTTACCAAGATGACGTTATGGAAAAGAGAAGCCCACCTTACTAATTATGAATATCACATAGGCATTAAGTGTTGTAACACGTTTAAAACTTTGTCTTTGGAAATACTTCAAAACATTTTTTTTGTATGGGCCCACATTATAATGCAATTTTCATGTCTTTTGCAGCATTGTTTAATTCATTGTGGAGGATTTAGAGTATAAATCATTTTGCAAATACGATGTACAGGCGAAAAGTCATTACCTAATAAGCACTTCCTATTCACCAACTACATGCACGAAATAAATTGTAAAAAGTATGTACCTTATATTATCGTTCCTTCCATTCGTATTGTTTTTATTGTGCCTATAATCCCAGCTCATGTAAACGGAACAAGTCGTGTTAATTGCTTTATGTCGGCATTTTATGAAAAACATTTCCATGTAGTCAGGAAAGTGGCAACAAAACAAATATTAAAATCCAGTAACATGCTATGTGCAACGTGTGTGCTCTTAATACCATTCATTGAATGACAAACTTTATGCGTGTATGCAAAACCACATGGCTGGTTTTAATTTCAAATTGCAAAATCTTAAATGCTAAATTGCATGCTAGAAAAACTACACATCCAAAACTGTCCAGTTGGTTTCATATTTGCACATTCACAGTGATACAGTAAGTGTATACTTTGTTGCACTCTCCCCTACCTTTACTAGTATGATGTGGAACATTTATAAAAGCTATACTAAATTTTTTATAAGTTTTAAGTGCGTGTCCGTGGCTTAAGTTGTGCTAAATGTTTTTTTGGAATGACTGAATTAAGCCAATTTATTATGCATCTAGGTCACATTACTATTACATCTACAGGTAGAAAGGATATGGATATTTTGCATTATGCAGACACCTTTTTTGCCATACTACTCACAATTCGTCTAAACTATAAGAGCGCTTAAGTTAAAGTGCTGTTTGTAGGCTAAAATAAATAAAGCAATTCATTTTCCTTGAACCTGTTGAATGTTTTATGCGAATTCTGTTGTGGCAATATATTTATGGGGTCGCTTGAAATTCAACATGTAACAACTAATGTAATGTATAATACAAAATACAATACAGTTGCTAAGTGCTGTATATTGCCTCAACTCCTTACACCGCCTATTCCATATCCGATAAAAAACGGAGTACCTACCATATACTCAATTTAAACTTTCTTAGAGTCTTTGTATGTACTATGTAAATTTTGCTAATGTGCTTATAACTCATAAAATAAGTCTTTTCAACTTCAAAAATTACCTTTACATTTTATGTCGCTGATAGAAGCAAACGCTAAGAAACTTTAGACTGTCGATAGGAGACAGAAACTTGACGAAGAAGTGTATTGCCACGCTCCCCTCCATTAAGTGCAAACTATGCCGACTTTTAATACTACGACTTGGCTTGACAGAACACTGTATCAATTTAATGTCTCCAATAATAAGGTCTTGAAACCTCTGCATGAACCATGCAAGCTAGAGATTGGGATGGCGTTGTTTCATTTTTTTCAAAAAATTTGTAAGTAAATGTGCGTGACTCAATTTGGCTACCGCAACAAAAGTTTACTCTTTTGTTTAGCTAGGCAGTAATATTTCGATGGGTTTAGGTTGCCCTATGTAATATACATAGATAAAATGTATTTGTAAGAATGTGTGTGTGTATTTCTGCCTTGGTGACATTTAGACGAAGTTCTCGATGCCTATGCCGTCTTTCTAATCAGCATTACATTTTCACGAAGCTGATAAGAAATATATTGTGTTCTTTACTCCATTACAGGATAATTAATACAATAATGATAAGAACGAGCGACGCCTTTGTTACCCTTTCCATAGGAACTTACTCAGTACCAAGGTTCTAAGGAGCTACATGTGTATTTGATTGCTAAGTTATTTTTTCTAATATGAGTGCGTGTGCTCATAGCAGCAACGAATTTGTTCCTTCTTCAGAGACTTGCTTGGATTTGTGTATGTGGATTTCTTTTCTGTATTTGTGTGCGTATTTTTGCTATATTGATATCACACGGAGCACTTGTCTTTTATATGATTTCTAAGTCAAGAAAAGAATAATATTTTTCCTTCGTTTCGACATAACATTATACCTCCATACCTCCCTCCCCATAACATGGAAGTAGGACAAGGAGTTTAGTGTATGTAGGTGTATTTTTATGATGGATAAAGAAATTCAAGTTTATTCGCGTCATATTCGAAAGTGAGAATTATTATGGTTCCATTTGTTTGCACTTCCTTCCTATTCTTGTTGTTATTGCCCGTAATCCATACATCTCATGACCTATACACTCTTGACGCCACGACACTTAGGAAGATTTTGATTTACATTCATGTGCTTATACATTTTTCTGTATAGACATTTATCTGTTGTCAGGTCATTGACTCGCTTAACAAAGAACCTGGCGAAAAAAAAGACGCACAATATAGACAAGTCAGTTAGAGTGAGGGAGAGGGGGAATCTCAGTAAGCAAACCATGCTTTCAATGCCTTGACAACTGAACAACACAATGTGAAGCAAGAAGAAGGTGCTGGTGCAGCACGTTGGGCTTCATAATAATGGTATTATACAAAGGTAGCAAGAGAACATAGACAGTCCAGCCGCCACAGCCGCCTGCTTTTATTTCCTTTAGTTGAACAACAATGGAAGAGTGTGACGGAAGATTCTTATAATTTTTTTCTCTTTTGTACCACTTCTCTTGATTTTTATGTTTTTTTATCAAATGGCTCTCATACAGTTTTCGTATTTCCATTTTCTACGCAGAGGAATAACTTGTAAAATTCTGAAAATGTTCTGAGATAAAAAAATGTCTTTTGCATGCATCAAATATCTAAAGGCAATCAAGGATTGCTTGCGTTTGCAATTATCATCAGATTATTATAGGATCAAATGAATTTCTATTTTGTACTCGTAATTGGTAAAAATTAGCGATGCCGGTATAGGATTACAAGTGTCAAACAAACGAATTTAGCAACACCTTTGTTGCAGTGCCTATAAGACTCTCATATGAACATAACTGTTAAAAAGTATTAAGTTGGGAAGATTGCTTCGTGTTTTGGAATTTGCACTGGCAAAGCACATGCATGCAATAAGTAACAAACGTAAGTAGGTATGCACAATGACAATAGGATAACTGAGATTCTCTAAATATGTATGCGTCTGTAATCATTGTTGTGCATGAATTCATTAAATTCATCTGTGTATCTTTTCCATATTTTTTGGCTCGTTGAAGGAAGAAAGATGAATAACGCAGTACAAATGCAATCTCTTTTTCTCCTACTTATTATATGGTTCCTGTCCTTTGTCAAAAGTGGCACGGTAATACAGATCCATACAGAGTGAAGCAGTACAGGATCCTTATATCATTACACTTATCCTTGAAAGAGCTTGCAGGGTTTATATGTACACATAAATATATGGATGGATTGTGCAGGGGAATAACCACCATCACGCACACCGTCTTTTATACCTTGTCTTACAAATACGAAAAAGTTAACGTTTAAAAGAAGAAAAAACATCAGTAGGTATTACTTCATTTTCACGTTGAAAACTTCTGGATAGTTGCTACAGGATATTTTTTCATAGAGAGTGGTAGCGTCTGGTTTGATTGTTGCTCTCTGTCCGTGTGTGCTGGTATTTCCCGTGAAGATACTTTGACTGACTGACTGCTTGAACAAGTTGCTGAACCTATGATGCTGCATCGCATGCAGCTGCTACTAATAATGCCTACCTTTCACAGGTCTTTAGGCTACCTCCTTGCTATTCATGGATGAACCTGTAAGGTGTTATGACCGGTAAAATAATCATATCTATCGTATATACTACATAGTATATTTCCCTCATAATGTAAGTATGTGTCTTAGTAATCCAAGCAAGGATGTTTCTTATCATAGAAGATGACTCCTTACTTAAGACAGGTACCGTATGATATGATCACGAACTACTGCACTGCATAAAACATTTGGCAGTGGTTTATATTATGTATGTAGTAGTGTGTAGGTATATAGCCTGTGCTATTATTTTTCTAAGGTTTAAGTTTTATAACATGATATATACATTATTGCTAACACTAAGAGGATTGCAAGTCATGAGGTGAGAAGAAATCTGAGTGTATCGGCCTTTTGCCTCAATACAAATACGCTCTAATGTAGATTGTACGTACATAGATAGGTAAAGGTATATTGCACTGAAACGTGTAACAGGGTATTAAAATCGTATTCCTACAACAGATGAAATCGAGAGCCTGAGGCAGTCCCATCCTGTCCACCCACTTTCATTATTTCTGGGAATGTTGCTTCTCTTTAATAAGTTGTGGGTATTATTGTCAGCCAGGTGAAATGGGAAAAGAGTTTGTATAAATGTATGTATGTATATACATGTATGCATTTGTAGCATGTACAATGTAATAAGAAAAAGAATGGCAAAGGGAAAAATGAAAATCAGAAGAAGAAGAGAGAAAAAAAACTTGTTTAGTCGTCCTGTCTGGAATATTACGAATAAAAGTCAAACGAGTCCATCCAAATTTGTATTATCTCGATTCAGAATCCCATCGTCTTTCCCCATCTCCCTCTTTCTCCTAACCTCCCTGATTTTACGCTGTTTATTTTCAGTAGCATTTTTTTATCGCGTACCTCATTGTTGTACATGGTCCAACCATGGTATTGGTATATTATATGGTTCTGCCATAAAACTATGTTTGTACGTAAAGGCATTTATACAGGTAAAGGAAGTTTTTCTTTGAGAATGATTCTTTTTGCCAAAATGCTTCTTTTTTAAACTTCACCGTACAAGAGTCAGATTTGTATGTACTCACTTTGTAAACGTATGACTAAAGTACAGAGTAAGTGTGTATAAGACTCTGGCCTCTGAATGTAAACATTTAAAGCTGTAATATTGTATCACCACAATAATGATGCGATGGCTCCATTTAAGTGTATGTGTGACCATGAAAATAAAAACCTCTTCTTGCACGACCCAAGCAAAATTTTTGTATTCTTATTTCTTCATTTCTTTTGCTTATTTGTGGGAAGCTCACGAAGAAACTCCAGGACGAGTTCAAACAATATTATTATGGTTATTTCTATGACCGGTAAAGTGGGAAGCTTGAGGGAAAAATAGTAGGCTTGTCGGGAGCCTGTTTTATTTTACCTGGAAGTTGATGCAGCCATGTGGTTTTTTCTTTGCACATCATTACATATTGATCCAGTATATAACGCTCGTAAACCTTTGATATGCATCATGCACATACTAGGCACGTCCGTACATAAGTACAAAAGAGGCTAAATTGCATAGTGTATTCGATAAAACTATTTAGACTGAAGTACGATATCCAGGTGAACCGGATGGATGAGCGATAATAATTTTGAGAAGATGTAGTCATGCACAGAGAAATACTTGAGATAGGAACAAAAACCGCATGAACTGACATTGATGATAGATAATGATATGATGAGCCAACTGTAACAGATACTGCTACTCCCCTACACTATCAAATTTGATTTTGAGTGCTGACTATGGATGGAATATGTGGATGTGACCATATGAAAAAATTATTTTGGCCTGTTGTACACTGGAGGTGGTTGTGATTTAACCATCACTTATCAGAAGAACTGGCAAACTTATACACACACACGGCATGAGTGCGTATGTACATGAGAAAGATATGTCCATATACAATAGAGTAGCAGTGGAAAGCAATTGTCCTCTGCAAAACAATTCTAGTGAACAAACCTTTCAAGCCGCAAAAGATTGACGCTGTAATTACCACTGGCTTTTTTAGAGGGGAAGTTTTTACTCGTCTGATAATAAATTCAAGTAATGAGAGGATTCCAGGAGCCAACGATAATCAAGGATGACAATGATATGCAGTCTGAATTTATGCGTTACTAAGGATAGCATACATAAATATCATGCAAATTATTAGGTATATTAATACATGGATTATTGGGCTTTGATTTATCATAATACTTTTTGGATGCAAATAAAAACCTATTCTGCTACGATTTACTTTGCAAGAAGCAGAAAGTTCTTGGTTTATGCAATCGTATATGGATAGCTGCCACGTTTTTGGCCGTTCCTAAACCTGAATACAAAAATCACTTCTACTTGTACGAAGTTTGCCTCTGCGGCTTACATAGGAACTCATTATCTTTTCAATATTAAACCGTTTGAATGACTGCACTGTCAAATATGACGAGTGTGTTTCACTGGCTAATTGAAATCGTGCAGAGAATCATTATCTAAAGTGTGTACGGAAGTGTGCTTTTTTACTTTTATTTAGTATGCAATGAAAAATACTTGGTAAAAAAAGTCTCATCTTATTATGATCCTATAGCGTATAGTGTTTTCGGAGAAGCGATGATGTCAGGTTATGACAAACTCACTAGACTACATGTAATGTCTGATGCATCTCTCTTTAGGGATTTTAGCACGTGCTTCTGTGAATGCAAATTATTGCTGAAGCGGGTACTACCTTTCAACCAAATTAACGCTCTCACAGTCCCGGACTACTTAAGTTCCGACGCTAAAATAGGTTTCATGTTCCGTCAGAATTGTTAGCAAGCAACAAAATGACAAGTGGACATAGAGCAAATATCACAGAATATTCAAACTTGGAGAATATGTAAGTTTAGGTCGTTTGAGTTTCCAAAATAAAATGCTTGTAGTAGCATGAAAAATCAGCTACTGCACCATTTCTTGCGAATTTCAGTGATATTATTGCTACTAAATCAAAGATTTGGCGGAACTTCAAAATTTAGGTAAAAACCAAATTTGTAACACATAATCCTGTAGTAATTAGTAAACAACACAGTCTTCTATTCCCTCCAGTTCTGTCACAATATTTGGAGTTGTGAGGGATGCCAATTCATTACGGATGAATTTAAGACTGCGCGAAAAATTACCAACAAGGGATCTGTGCTTAGTCTAATATACTATGCATGCAGAATTTTACTTACAATAGGGAATTTGCCTGTGAATTTAATTAAGGAAACTAGAGCAACAATATGGCTACCAGAAAAACTGAAATATGTAAGCAGATACAGAAGTAGCAGTTACTTTCTCCGAGGAAACAAGGCTACGTTCACAATATAACATGACAGTTTCTCCTCACCCCGACATTCGGGTAATACGAAGTAGCTAGTGGTTTTAGGTGGTTTGGTTTTATGCAAGTGTAGGTTATACAGTCACTGATGAAACTTTATTTCACAACCAAGAATAAAAAAGACGAGTGTGACAAGGGCTATGTTTCTCGACCCACCGGAGAATTATTTCAACAGAACTGCATTGCATTTCATCTACTTTATTTGCATTACCACTTGTGCGGTAATACTGTTTGAAATGTGGCAAGTAGTTTCATGTCTCTTGCGTTTCCCTGCTTGTATATATTCGCACGAAAGTAATACAAAATCGTCAACAAGCTGGAAGACAACGGATAGGGTGTAATGTAAACGATCTGTTCAGTGAGAACAATAACTCGTTACAGTTTCGCTTACATTTGTATTTGCAGATTTTTATTATTATTTGGAAATACAGGTTGGTTGTAATGTTGGATCCGCTGAAAAGACAGAATCCTCGGCCTCTCAGAGGTGATCAAGATGCAAGTGAAGAATGAGCAATGAGCCAACATAGCTATACTTATTGTAATGCTGATGAGATGATACTCACTCCTGTTGTCTGTTAAAGTTTCAGTGGTTTACTGAAGCTCAATCCACATTTCAACCACTGCAGTACTACTGCTGCTGACTCAACCGCTTCCAGTTAGTCATTTCACTCCTGGGCTTTTAGAAATCAGTGTGCAAAACGCAATACACAAACATTGTGTCTCATTCTCCGTTTTGAAAACAGGGCATTGTATTCATTCGTTTTTACGACAGTGGTGGATGCAACATCATTGTAATATGCCAAGTTAGAGTAGAGTCGGAACGTGAGCTGAATTTAAACAAGGATTAATATGAAACATGCTGAATTAATGTCTTAAAAACTATGAACACTTGTAGTTCACGTATATGGAGCCAGAGGAGTTAGGATTCTGGATGGAATTAGTAAAATAACAAAAGCCGACAATCCTTTGCAGGTGAATTCTAATACGTTGGTATTGGCAATGTTAGAAAATGTATAGGAGCTAATAATAATAACAATAATATTCGTGATGTATACACTGTAGTAATATAAATAGAATATATATGTACTATGTACATAAATGTAGGACGCAAAATGAAATCTTTCGCAGGCATACTAAGTCCAATACAATAGTAGCGTGGCCGCCGTGGTAAATGTAATAGTTTTGTTATGGAAACACCTTTAAAGTTACATTATCATGTTGTACAAAAACATTTGCAGGGAAATTGAGCCATCCTCATTTTAATTTAAGGTATCCACTCTGAAGGATATTGCATATTTGATTATATTTTTGACTGGAGCATTTTCAAAATTGCAAATACTTCTACAAAAATTGAATGATATTAGGAGGAACATTGAAACCACGTTGGAACTGGAAGCTGGTGGTTCTAAACATTCCACATTGCTATTATATCATAAAAACTACTTATATTCATATTGAAGCTGACCAGCATTTCGTATCTGTTGGTTGGAAATGATCTTGTACAGAATCATGATGACGTGAATATTCCTTACGCAAATATGAGGTCTGTTCGGCTCATCTGCTCATTTCCAAGAAGAACTATGTTGATTTTCAAGTGATTTTCAACCGGATCGAAAGTACTTTTCCTTCTGTTTCGTGCGTTCCATACAGCAATGTGTGCAACAGCGATGCAGTCAGGTGAACCTAACGTCAAAATTTAAAAATTGCCAGTTTACCTTTCCAATGACATACTATTTTACCAGAATAGCCCTGCTCTATGACCTAACTATTTTGTGAGTCTTCGCTTTGCCAATGGCTGCAACGTGCAGAAGAAACAATGGTAAACACTTGTTCATGTTTGCCATATGACATTACCTGTGCAACCGCTGGAAGCAGTTATACATACAAGTATATCCCCTTTATACAAATACATTAACCGTTTGTAAAGGTACAACAAACGGTTTCACATTACGAGGGGAAATTTTCTTGTTGATCTCCCGAGGTTTTGCTGGATACATATTTCCGCTCTCGATGGAACTCCTGCCCGGCCTGGTGAAGTGGTTTCCAAACGGCAACTACTATACATCTACATCTATTTATGCACAGTTATATAAAACTAAGGAACTCAAATTCATCTTGATGTGTTCACTGAGACGACATAAAATACTTATTACAATAGAATAAATTCGGAAATATGGGCCAGTGGTAATGAAAGACATGACAGAAAGCAAAGTATGGAAAATGGTAGGTAGATAGATGGCTATGTTTAATGACCTATCAGAGGGGAAAGCCATCATCGCGAATTTCAATGGAAAATGGAGTGGTAGCAACATAGGAAACAAGTTAGACATGACATGTCATTCTCATATATTACTCTCCACGCTTTCAGACTGATACTGCTTCTCTCTTTTTCCATTTCGTCTAGCTCGCTTTTTGTTTCTCCTTCACCACCACCACCGGTGTGTGTGTGCCTCTCTCCATTTTCGCGAGGACATAGTGAGACGTCTTGTTTTACAAGGGGTAAACGTGCACTCATGTGATATAAGTGGTAGGTGGATATACAGAGGTTCCCAGCAAAATGTCGAGTTTTAACGCACAAATACTTTGGAGCGAAACAAGTGATTGACTATGCCTTTCAAATAAAGTAGTTAAGTCATCTTTTGCGGAAATGAAATTGCAGTATACACACGAGTCTCCATTTTTCCTCCTAGTCATATTAGCTCGTTGGTCGGACAGTATTTAGGGCCATTGTAATATGGAAACTAGCTAACTTCTACCTTCTAGGCATAAGCTAATAACAATTGAGTTAGAAACCAAGTCAGGCAAGGAAATACAGGTAGCAGTAGTGGTAGTAAGACTTGGCAGTAGGAGCAGCTATGGCATATCGTTAACACGGCAGCAGAAGCAAGCGGGTCTTGTAAAGGCACTTTTTATGCATGTAGATTCATAAAACACAACCTTGATAAGTCTATACTTCTTCTCCGCCATCAGTTGAGCATGGTGCCTCTACTTTTTCTGCTCCTGAACCACCACTCCCATCTCTTTGTTTAACTAATACACTTGGCTTACAAATTAGGATGAGAAGAATGCTTTGTAAAGGTACGCCATGGCATATTAATCATGGAATATGATTAGTCTTCCTCTGCTTTTTCCTTTTGCTTCCTTTCAATATCCATAACGCTCACTTTTGGTGCATCGTTTTTTGTCGTTGGCTTAAATCACTTCATATATATTCATACTTGGCTCTGGTGATGTGTTGAATTGGAGAGGAAATGGTGTAATGTATATACATAAAACTATAATATAATACCTTATGCGGTTAACTACCTCCTGTATTTTAATAAACATGCCTGAATATAAATCAACACTGGGCCTATGCCTCACTCATGAAATAGCAAAGGAATGCATGCCCCTGTTGTTTCATTGTCTCTCTCTCTACTAAAAACCTTTTTAGTGGGTCATTATACCAACTGCCTTATACATAACACCATAATATCTATACATTTAGCTGGCTTGCTAAGTAAGTTCATTTAAGGTGGAGAGGAAGATACTTTATCCAACTTCCCGGAATACAGATGAATAGATGGATCAACAGCACTTCTACGATTCTTTACGCAGCAGAGGGTAAACTTAGGCCTTGAGCGTTGATTATTTCCTCCATTGGTCGTATTATGAAACATATACCAAACTGTAGAGGGTAATTGCTAACAAGCCTTTGGAAATACGTGTATATATTATTTGGCTTCCTAGCTGCCTGCATTTCCCTAGTGATAGGAGACGAATCTTTATTATGTTTCACCTGCTGCTCAATACTACATTGAAATACTAACTGGATATCAATAACCATGAAAACCGCGGTGTGCATAGTAAGGCTTTTTTATGAAAGAAAGTATATAAATACAACACAATGGTATTTCCTTTCATTGAATCAAGAGCGTAGATGAACTGAACACAATATGTATTCATCCAGTTTATTGACTGACTAAAATGACTCTTGAATGAGTACAGTAGTGGTAGCAAGTCGTTTACCCTGTCATTATGCTACTTGAGTCTCATAGTATCAGTACAAAATCTTTTTGTGAGGATGGAAACAATGGAGAACGGTGATGATGACGGGTGTAAACACTTAACTTACACTCCTAACGTCAACCGTACGTGGTTACACCTTTATTATAAAGAGACTGTGTAAGGTGTGCGATTAATACAAATAATGACAGCACTTTGATGGCGTGGCTTTTAAAACATCCATAGATCATATAAAGGGGCTTTTTGCTCCTTGCAAAAAAAATTGCAAAACGTAAGATCCTATTCAAACCTGACAGAAGACAGTTTTCTTTGAGGAGACAAAGGATTACGGTGAATTCCACTTTGCGACTATTTATGCATGCATATTTTGCATACTTAAACGAAGATACATTTTAGCAATATGAAAATGCATTGGGATACCTTTAATAAAATGCCATAACTCGACAAGGATTGAAGTATGGGTATCCTCATAGCAAAAGTAGAATATAATTTATAATTAGTTTTATCAAAATTGAAAACAACGTTGTTGTCAGCTTTTTTATACGAACACTCATACTTAACAAAGGGGTAGGTGATTTTACTAGTTTTAGGTTTTACTAACAATCACATTTCCCCTGCGTTTTTACCTTGACAGTGTAATAATAGGAAAACAAGAAAAATACCAAGCATACGAGCACAATGTAGGTGTTGCATTCATACCTTGCCATACAGAACCCTTTAATTCATCCGATTTTGAATGAAAAACGCTTACGTAACTTTGTTCATCTGGAGTCTGGCCTTTGTGTCATGTGTCATGACACATACCATTGGGATGAACTGTAATACAGGTCGGATACCTATTTTACACTGTATCATTTCGGTTCTTTGCATTATCATAA
>JAHZNG010004983.1:0-13751 GCA_027744375.1 Orchesellides sinensis | reverse complement strand
AGAAATATTCTTCAGCTGAAATATGCTAATTATGTAGAAAAGAACTCATTAATGATAGATGTAGGGATCATTGTCATTTCACTGGTAAATATAGAGGAGCTACACATAGAGAGTGCAGCGCTAAATATCAGCAGCGGAAAGCCCTACCAGTGCTTATCCATAATTTTAAACAATATGATGCGAACTTAATATTGAAAGGATTTGAAAGGCATGAAAACTGATTTAATATTAGTACGATTATATTACAGGGTTCCATATATTTAAGGAAAGGTTCCTTCCAGCTAAAGAAGAGTTCTATAACCCATTAAACGAGGAGGAAATTAGCGATAAGGACTATAGCTATGCAGTTCAAATATTTTGTAAATTTATATTAAAAAGTCTTGGTGAATATCGTGACGTTCATTTAACAACAGATTGCATATTATTAGCTTGTGTGTTTGAAACATTTCATTCAATATCTTTACAATACTACGGGTTAGGTCCTTGCTGGTATTATAGCTGCCCGGGTCTAAATTTTGATAGTGCATTGCAGTTTATAAAATTTAAACTAGAACAATTAACTGATATTGATATATATCAGTTTATAGAGAAAGAATAAGAGGAGGAATCTTCATTATATCTAAACGATATTCGGAAAGTTATATTCAGTACATGGAAAAGACTTTATGCACAGACAAACAAAAATACATGTTGTTTCTTGACTTTAATAACCTATATGGAACAGCAATGCTGCATAAAACACCTGTTAGCGATTTGAATTGGTTAAAGTGAAAAGAAATAGACAAACTTGATAAAGTTAACTTTAACGACGATGAATATGGAATGATTTTGAATGTGATATGGATTATTGTTCTAACGTGCACATTGAACACTATGACTATCCATAAGCACCTGAAAAAATAGCAATTCCATATTCGGAATTAAGTGATTATCAAAAATTTATATTAAAATTTAGTGAAACAAGGTATAATGAAAAGCAAGAAAAATTGATTGGTCATTTAAAAGGAAAATTAGGTACGTAGTTTATTACACGAACCTTCAATATTATATAAAGAAGGGATTGAAAGTAATATATATTCATAGAGTATTACATGTTAAAGAATCAGCTTTTCTTCGAGATTTTATACTATTTAACACTAAGAAAAGATCAGAAGCATCTTCTAATTTTGGCAAAGATTTTTTCAAGTAGTAAACTACTCAACGTTTGGGAGAAGTTGTATGAACAAAAGAAGAAGAATAAGCGTGAAGATTATTAGCAGTAAATTGAAAGCCAGTCGAAATTTAGCTAAACCTAATTTCAAGTATTTTGATATCATAACAAAAAATCTCTTTACTTTCACAATGAATCCAGGTTATGTTTTTTGGATTCACCAATATACGTAGGCTTTACGGTGCTAGAAATTTGAAAGTTACTAATGTTTAAGTTTCATTATGATAAATTTAAAGTCTGGTACCCAACAAGGGGTTTTCCTGATAAAAATATTTCAAATCTAGAACAATACATCATCGAATATTTTAAGTTAGCTCAAACACGAACCACTATATTTGCGATCAGTTTTTCACGGATGTGCAACTTAATTTTTGTATATGTTTTGGAGTTTTTTGATAAAATGAACGTTTTAATTTTGATTTTTTTGATGATTCACTCGAATTGATTTCTACGATCTGTTCTGACAAAGAGGTTTTGTCATTCCTGTGCGAAAATATAAAAAAAACTCAGCAGCGAAATTTCATTGTTGCAGTGCATAGAAACGATGCATCTTCTTTACCTCACATTGCAGGAGCGAGCAAGAAATACTCAATTTTGCATTTGGTCCTGGAAAGAAGTTGGAGAATTATTATGCCGGAATCGAATCTCCCCTCGAATCCCAAGAATTTTCTGCAATACATACTTAAAGAAGACCGGTTTAAGGATCTAATCAACATTTGTATGCTGAATAAAAAATACCACTTATTTACTACGAAACAGTTATCCAATTACTCCTGACAAAACAGCCGAATTTAATGACACAACAAGGTGACAAAGGACGCCTCCCTTTTTAATTTGACGACGTTCACAATAATATATTGGAGGCAGCTTTAAATCCAAACACGACAACCGAAAAAATCCAGTCAAACTAAAAGTATGGGTTGTTTAATAATCGATGTTACGGCAATTATGTAGTTTATTGTGCCAAATTATAGTTTACTTATTCAGTAATGAGAATAAATTTGTAGTCCATTTACGTTTATAATTTAGTTTCATTTATTAAGTTTAATTGGATTACCACATTACTATTTTGCTACAGGCCGTAGCGCTCTAATTCAATACAGAAATATTCTGCGTCGAAACATTCAAAAACTTGGTAACCACGCAGCGCAGGTTTTAGAAGCATTTAAACGCTCACATTTTTATCACTTTTGCAGCTCATTTTTGTTGTAGAGATGACTAGAAAGAATATATTGGTAAATTATAATATTATATGTTGAAACCAAACCAGACCAATTCTACTTGTAAAACATTAAATTACAAAATATTTGAGTCTCACAGCAGCAGGAAAACAAGGTAATAAAGTAGAAACTTATTGACTGATTTATACATTACAGTAACTCTTAATTCAAAGCTGCATACAAAAAATAACCTTTTAGGTATGCTCGGTGGCTACAATATAACATGCTAATAAGAATTCCAGTTTTTGCCCAAATACACAAAAATTACTTTACCATTTTTAGTAAGCAACTTATTACTCTCGTAAGGCATCAGGTTAGATTGCCCTTTTCATTCTATATAAATAATATTCCAAAATTATACAAGAACCTGTTTTGAAGGATTTGTGAAGGTGCACGTTTTTTATTACTGGCTTGGTGTTTAGCTATTAGGTAAACAGTAAATTTTTCCAACTGGCTTTACGTTTTCATCAAGTGGGTTTCTTCAAAAGACCATTCCAATCCAAGAGATCAAGCCAAGAGCAACATTTTCTGTTGATTATAGGAAAATATCAATAATCTATCAGAAATGTTGTCAACGTAATTAAGCTTATTCCCTGTATTTAATTCTATCTTGCCTCCTTGCCAATACTTGGTTCCAGGTCTAGAGCGTAATATCACGGAAATCACGGATATACAACATGGAGTACCAGTTGATTTCAGTTATTGTGAGCCATCCTCACCAGAAAATGACTTTGTAAGTGCTCCAGGGTGTCCCAAGTCTGACGCTGGAAATCCATGGGTAATGTATGGAAACACTCCACAGTGCTTCCTAACTGGAACCAAAGGTCCCTGCGACCTTGGACAAACTCTTGTAGCGGATAGGGGACAACATTTTGGCTACTGCATGTGTGACTGCCTTTTTGAACGCTACGTAAACCGTCCGGCTGACTGGCAAGCCAAAGTCAAGTTCTGCACGAATAAGGATCAAGATAAAGAAATCAGCCAAGTCTACATTCCAGCGTTTAAGTCATGTTTCCACATGTACAGCCGGGTACGCACAAAAATTCGTAATGGTAGATATTTTTAACGGTTTTCAAAAACCTTATGGTCATGTGGTTAAAATTATTAATCACGGAGCCCATGGTTGACATTGAAATTAAAAATCTTTTAATTTACTCATGGTCATGTATTTTTAGGGACCCTGTTGGTTGGGTGAATGGTTAGCAAAGGGTGAAGACAGTGGAACATTTGGAAATGGACTTCGCTGTGAAAGGAGAAAATGCAAGGAAGGTGACCATCCCACCTATAAAACTGATGCGGAGACAGGTGAAAAACGACTTGAGTGTGTTGGACCTCCTCAAGGAAATGCTCCCAGCTCTTTGCAAGGGAAATGCGGAGAGAATGAGAAGCAAAGCCAATTTAACCAGGAATTGTGTGTGAAATCGTTAAATAAAAAAGTTTCAAGTGTTTTGGGACGGTAATAACCGAGTATGTATTCAATACGATAATTTTTTAATATCTGAAATAAATCTTTTTTGTGCATAAAAATTAGTCAACACTTGTTAAACCAAACCAATAAATTTATTGCAAATTTATCCAGTTGGAAAGATCCTCGCCATTTTCTTCCATCCAATTTGTAGTTTGATTCACGGTTTTTAAAAGTTTTTTGTACCAATCTTTCTTTTTGTCACACGGCTTATCACACGAGCAACAATATTCTTTTGTGGGGGTTTCAGTGGAATTTGTGCCTTTTTTAGAACAAGTATATTGTACAGTATTCCGTTCTATATAATCTAATATAAGTGGTTGTAACTATAAAAAACAAACAAATAGCCTGAATTTGCATAACCTGTCACACTAACTAATTTTATACATATTTCTCAATAAATATTATGAAAATGCGTACTTGTGCCACGTTGGCAGCTGCAAAGTTGGCGAATTCCTCTTTCCTCACTCCATTCGTTCTATATACCTCCATAAACTTGTCAAAAAACCAACTGCTGTGGACTGAGACAAAATCATCGAGGAATCTTGATTTGGCAATTGGACTATTTAATATTAAGTCCACAAGCACTTTGAAACTTTCTTCGGAAGTGTGCCAGTTGGAGGTGTCTAAGCTTTTGTTGAACAATCTGAGGGACACACATTAAAACCTGAACTAGAGCATATAAGAGATAACTACCTTCCTTAAGCTAATGAGTATGTTAGACTCAATTAAAATTACCAAAATACATTTCTTGATCAGAATCATCAATAACAATTTTTTGGTATTTAAAAAGCATGATAACCTTTGACCTCGTATTTCAAGCCCTATTTGACCTAGCGGTCTGAAAATCAATTCCATATGAGATATTGTCCTAAGCTATGTGTATGCCAAGTTTAAAGTGAATCCACCAGTGAAAACCGAATAAGAGTGCGTACATACAGACAGACAGACACCAAACTCGAATCATTAACTTTCATTTAATGCCAAAGCTCATGGAAGTTAATAAATATTTGACTCTCCTTTATAATTATTCTTATTTCCAACTTACTCTGAGATTAGGG
Source organism: Orchesellides sinensis (assembly GCA_027744375.1). NCBI lineage: Eukaryota > Metazoa > Arthropoda > Collembola > Entomobryomorpha > Orchesellidae > Orchesellides > Orchesellides sinensis. The sequence goes on along the minus strand of JAHZNG010004983.1, from coordinate 8,795 downwards.
ATGAGTCCACTGCACATCCCAAAGAGTTTAAGAGAGAAGCGTCATCGTTTTCCACATAAACTTCTAAGGCAAGCTCAACAGCGTCCTTTCCTCCAACTTGAACAAGTTTGCATTTAATTGCATCCAAAACTTTTCTAGGCGCCAGATGACTGTTACAAAAATATTTCAAATTTATTTATTACCATTTATATGATTTCATACAAAATTTCCACATTTTTTTTCATACGCATGAGGGTCATCTTTAGGTTGAAACGGATTATTGCTTGGATCATCCTTTAATCTGGTAAAGAGATTGCTCATCACATATTCCTCACAGAAACGAGTCGGTGTAGTGCAAGCCCATCGCCATAAATTAAACCAGTGTTGTAATTTTTTATCCTTTTTACTCCTCCATATGAAACTAAGGTTGTTTTCCGTGTCAACTTGTAGGTAAAGCTGATTATCATCAACTTCAGTCCAGTTCAGGTGGGGCTCAACCAGTCTCGCAACATATGTCTAGAAAGACGACTATGCCATTCGCTCATTACGTAATAATCAGATTATATTAAAACTTACCTTTAGTAGAATATTATCAGGGTAGTATGCCGTTGTCTCATAAATGTCTTTAAATTTTTTAAAGAATACGTCCCAAACGTGATAATCCATTTCTTTATCCAGGTACCGAGTGAGATTGAGAGTAGCTGACAGGCTGACATATTCTAAAGCAAATATATTATATTATTATATATTTCAAAGCATATATTGTAGTTTAATGCTACTTTATAAAGCCTACTTTGATTGTAGAAGTTAAAATAGTTCTCCAACAGTTTTTTTTATAAATGGGACTAAAAAAGTTTGGATCTATTTCAAGCTGCCTCTGTAAATTCTCAAGCGTTGCATTGTCATAAAGAACACGGTAGACGGCTGTTGCATTAGGATCAATTATAATTAGCTTTGACATGCCATGTTCCAAAATTAACGGTTCTTTTGGCCCCAGCCATACATTCACAGTGGAAAATACACCAGACTCCTCCTCCTCCCTCATAATTTTCACTGGAATGTGCAATAAGGCTGTTGCATTATTACTAAAAGCATTGTTGTTCCCGTCCCATTGTGATAGGGCAACATGAGACATATTGTAAATGGCCAGTTTAACAATTGGGTATTCTCCATTGCTAAAAATTGTGCTCATTTATGTAACTGTTGGCAAGTTGGATTTGAAATTACTGTTGTTTTCAACAGCTTTGTGGAGATACTCAACAAACTTTTCCATAGTGTCATTTGTATCGCATCTCATAACGTATGCTTTCACTGCAGTTGTTACTACTTCTGGTATGTAAAAATCTTGATACATGTTAAACACGCATTTGATCCTACTTCCGCATGTGTACTCATTGCTGCCCCTCATGTTTTTCAACGAATTCACTGCCAATTCACTTAGGTACGAACGTATGGCTTCATATAAGTCTTTTGGAGCTATCATTCCTTCTAACCAAAGTCTTCCAAGATATTGGGCTGCAATACGAATGAAACTCTAAACGTAAGACGGGTTAGTATTGTAAGTATTTATATAATTAACTATTTTTTGTACCTAGATCCATCTCCGACATTTCCAGTGACTTATACTTGGTGGCGAGTCCCCTATGTTAAATCAGTTACGCATTGTTATGGAAATATTATTTTTTTATTTGTGTTGTTTAAATTTAAAAACAAACCAAGACAACAAAGATGTATCCTCGGGGGGCGTTTTCGAGTGATAAAGTGGTACTTCAGGTTCAACAAAGTCTATTTTACGAAGACTGCTATAATTGTCTTTAAAGAAGTTTTTGTAAAACGTTAAAATTGCGGATGCATTACTTAAGAAATGTTGAACTTTAGGGATATTTTTGTCCAGCGAGTTTCTCTTGCCATATAACTACAGCGGAGATATAAAACATTTAACAACGGATAACTTTATATCAAATACATCAAATCTTTAAAGATGGATGATAAAAGCATGTATTTTAAGTTACCCTGGTGCGAATAGGATTATCATTAGGATTTCCAATGTGCTCCACAAATGTGTAAGAATCGGAAAGAACATTTAAATAGATTTGGTTTGGAAATAATTTAGGTGTTACAATAAAACTGTCAATGCTCCATCCATCTGAACTGAAATAATTAATAAGTATTAGATTTGTTGGCGACACCTTCAATGTGAATGGCTACCAGAACTATAAATATTGATGATTAACTAGTATTTAATTTTACTCTGGTGTAGTTTTATCAAGTGGGCTATTGAAAAGCACCGTTTGGTTCTCGTTTCGTACTACTGTCATCTCATAAATAGACGCCACATTTTCAAAGTGCGGAAACACTCCTTCCGCTCCAATCCCACGTATCTTATCAAACTCGCCATTATCCCTGATCAAAATTAACCGTTTACTCATATGCCTTAAATAATAAAGAATCGGTTTAGTTAATTTAGCAATATCTTAAAAAATATGTATTACTTGTGTATCCACATTCCAAACTTTTCAGCATAAGGGTTCTCTTCTGTATGGCATGCAAAATAATAACCAGCACACTCGATCGCGAAGTACTCCAGATAAATTTGTATTTTATCCTGGGGAAATATTTCCTTTATTAAGTTAATAACGAACCATCCGCTGTCATATGACGAGTCGAGAATTGAAAGCTTTGTTTTATTGTCATTTTGAGATGTAATCTGTTGGACATACACAAAATACACCGATTTATTTTCAAGAGTCTCAATTATTTTCATTTTTGTAATTTTTTAAAGAATTATATCGCAAAATACCGCGACAGATGTTTTGTTAATTATCATCTGCACCGCGTTAAGTGTTAACCGTTTTGTTGGAATGAAAGAGTGTCCGAATATTGTGACACTTCCTGGAAATACGGATTTTCCTTTGAACTTCTCTTGCACAGGAATACTTTGCAATTCAACTTTATACAAGTCTGGTTTGAATGTGATGTTTTTGGTGTTTAGTAAATCAGGACAGATATCTACGTCAGATTTACTGTCTACTACGCTACAGAAAATTAGTAGTGTCAAGCACGTTGACAATCTTACACAAATCAGTCGCATGATTAGTCTTACAACACAATTTCTTGTGCATATGTGTTATATTCAAAGACAAGAATGAAACTGAGTCGGAGTCCTAAAGATACTACTGATAATACTTGCTGCACATATGTATTTATATACAATAGGCTTGACTGATATTTCGACTTTAGTTACATTTTAATTAAAAAGAATAGCACCAGGAACGAAACCTGTTTGGCAAAGGAGTTTTTCTTGCTAATAAATATGCCCCAGTGATAATATGTTCCAAGCAGGGCCTAACCGTGTATGTTCGGGGGGGGGGGGTCTGGGAGACCCGGGCCGGGCCAATGCAGCCAAATTACGCACGGGGATTTTTAAAAAACTATGCCAGTAAATACCACAGAGCAAATTTATCGGTATTATTACTGTGACGCTCCAAATAAACCCTATCAACATTAGTATGGCAAAGCCAAATGCAAGTTATCACATGTTCTTAAAAAATACATTGAAAAAATATTCTTAAGTAATGACTTATAAATATCAAGATTGTTAAACATTACAACCGGGCCGGGACACTTCACAGTTAGGCGCTGGTTCCAAGCCACGGATGACTACATTTTCTAGAAAAATTATCATATTCACTTAACCGAGTTGCAAAAAGGCTACAAGGCAATTAAGCAAAAGCAAGAATTATTAAGTACGGGTTATAAATACATCGAAATAAGGATTTTAAAAGATTAGTTTTGGGTAAATACATCAATCATTGCGAAAGGGTGAAAAGTTTTTAATCTTGATCTTCTTCATCAAAAATCAAGTACTGCACTACAGACAAAAATCAGTCAAGTTTTTATTCCAGCTAATACGTCATGTACACACATATATATACAAGAAATAAAAACGCTCTATGGTGGAATAAAAATTTCTTGATATGTTCCAGTTTTATTTGCGGATGGAAAAATACTATTTATTGTATATTAAATGCTATATCTAACTTTTACTGTGCAATTTATTAAGAAATTCAGCAAGCGTAAATATTTAATTGATACATTAGGTTATCTGCATTATCAAGCACACCTGTTTACGGATCTGAAAGAAATTCAGCGGACTTCGCGAAAGATGCTGGACTTTGTATTTTTAGTTGGAAAAAGCAAAAAAAGGAGACCATCAGGCTGGAGTAAAAATGAAAGGGATCGAAGTAGGGATACAGAGAGACCAAGGAGTCGTCACATAAGTCAATGTCCCTGGACTAAAAAGGAGCACAGGTTAAACACAATTCAAACAATCATGGAGGATTTACTAATCAGCTTATGGGTGTAACCATAACATATATGATGTGATATTTTATTTTGATATTTACATAGTATTTGCTCTTGCAGAATAATACCGCTCCAAAGTACAAAATCTTGAAACCCTGAAGGAAGCTGGGAAGATAAAAGTGACTGCTGGTGCTGCTAGTAGTAAGAGATAGATAGATACTTTAATATAATATATTTTTAGGGTAACGTAAAGCATGCAAGTCATAATAAACATAACATTTATGTACAGCTTGTCATGAAATATTGTTTTCTATGAAAGGCACCACTTTTTTGTTGTTTTTGTACTGCCTTCATTCGTTGACTTTATGGACATGTTATGTAAATACAAATGTGAGTAATTAATATTCACAAAAATGTTTTGTATGTAAACCTTACAAAGCAATTTACTGTAGGATTGTTTCATGGGCAACAACAAGTTGTTTACTACGTTACCAACTGTATAAATAATACTTTAGATGAAAAATAACAATGTAAATAACACCAAAAGTATAAACTTGTCTTTGTGGATTTTTTAAATTTATAAACAATATTATTCACATGGGCTGTATATCAAGCTTCAATATTTTTATTTGTACAATCAGCTCCCTGTGAGCAATCAAATACAGCTTGCTTGTAATAAACCGGTTATCAGTTTAGTTTTGAACATGTTTAGTACAGAATAGGTAAAAAAGCTATTGTTTTCAATCTAGACTTTCGTCTTCATCAAGATATCAAACCAAAAGCATAATTTTCTTTCTATTGCTCCAAAAATAAAGCCAATAATTTATCTATCTTGCCTCCTTGTCAATACTTGGTTCCAGGTCCGGAGCGTAATATCTCGGAAATAACGGATATAGAAAATGGAGTACCTTTTAATTTCAGTTATTGTGAGCCAGCTACACCAGAAAATGATATTCCAAGTTCTCCAGGCTGCCCCAAGTCTGACGCTGGTAATCCATGGGTAATGTATGGAAACACGTCACAGTGCTTCCTGCCTGGAACCAAAGGTCCCTGCGACCTTGGACAAACTCTTGTAGCGGATAGGGGACAACATTTTGGATATTGCATGTGTGACTGTTTCTTGGAACGCTATGTACAACGTCCGGCGGATTTGCAAGCTAAAGTTAAATATTCAGCAACAAAATCAGTCAAGGTTTCATCCCAGCGTTTAAATCCTGTTTCCACTTGCACAGTCGGGCACGCAAAAAAGACAACATTAAATAAACGACAAAAAACTTAAAATAAATAAAAGAATTAAAAAAATTAGAAAAATTAATATTAATTTAGAATAAATTAGTATTAATTTTTAGGGACCCTGCTGGTTGGGTGAATGGTTAGCAAAAGGGGAAGGAATTGGAACATTTGGAGAGGGACTTCACTGTGCAAGGAGGAAGTGCAAGGAAGGTACAATGCCAAAGTATAAAGTTGATGATGAGACAGGCGAGAAACGAGTTGATTGTGTTGCACCCGGTCAGGCTACATGTACTGGCTCTCTGCAAGGATCTAAATGCGGAGAAAATGAGAAGCAAAGCCAATTTAACAAGGAATTGTGTGTGAAAACGATAAATAAAAAAGTTTCGGGTGTTTTAGGTTAAATTTAAACGTATTTGTTTATTTTACAATCGTACACTTTAAAACGTAGAAATAAATTAATTTTACATATAAAAACAAGGTATCTTTCAAGAGCATTAAATACACTTTGTATTTTCTTTCTTAAATCGTCCCTTAAAAAATAAGCATTGCTGAAAGCAGGTCTTGCTTTACAACCTGTTTTCCTTTGAGTAAGGACGTACTTGATATCGCAAGAAACATAATATAATTTTCTATTTATGTAATTAGTAATAAAAATCAGAAAAAGTCTCATTTAACCAAATAACTACCTGTTTGTTGCATATTAAGCCAATTGAAGAGGTCCTCGCCATTTTCCTCCATCCACGTCATGGTTTCATTCATTTTTGTTAAAACATCCTTAAACCACCGTGGGCTTTCTTCACATGGCTTATCCCACCTACAACAAATTTCTTCACCGGAAGTTCTATTCACGGCTTTATTAATGTTTCTAGCGGATATGTTTTCACTGGTGTACCCTGGACAAGTATAGTTCACTGTATTTTTTTCGATAAATTCCTTTATAAGTGGTTGTAACTAAATGCAAAATATCAAAATCAAACAAAATAAACGTCTTGTGGGAAAAATTTGTGTAATACTATCAATAAAATATTGATATTCCATACTAGTTCAGAGTTTGCCGCTGCAAAGTTTGCAAATTTGTTTTTGTAGTCGTGGGGAGCATCCTTATCTGCTACAATTAACGTGTTGAAAAACCAACTGCTGTTAACTGTCATAAACTGAAGAAAGCTTCCTTTTACAATTGGACTATTCAAAGCCAAGCCCAGTAGTACTTCCAACCTATCTTTAGAAGTGTGCCAGTTGGAGGTGTCTAAACTTTTGTTGAACAATCTAAAAAGGAACGAGTTAATTAATTAATTAAATATTCCTTTTTTAACACGTTTTATATGAAACTTACTCAAAGATAAGCGATGCATCTGTAGTGCATCCCAAATACGGCAATAAAGTAGTGTCCCATTCGTCGTCATAAATCTCCAACGCAAACCGTACAGCGTCATTGCCTCCAACTTCCACAAGTTTACATTGGACCTCGTCGTAAAGTAAACTGGGTGTCTCATACGCATTATCATCTTCAGGTTTAAACGGATTGCTAGTTGGATCTTCCCTCCATCGATTAAAAAGGCTCTTAACATATTGCTCACACGCAACAGTTGGCGTTATACAAGCCCAGGGCCGTAGCCAGTGTTGTGTATTTTTATCAGTGTTATTCAGTTGGGGCTCAACCAATCTCGCAACATATTTCTACATAAAAAAATTAGCGTTAATATAATTTTGTCTTTAATTTTTAAAATTTAAAAAATTTACCTGAAACAGGGTTTTATGAGGGTAGTGTGATATTGTTTTAAATGTTTGAAACAGATTCAAAGTAAATGTTTCCCACATGTTCGGCTCCTCTTCTCTATCCATATACCGAGTTAAATTCAATACGGTTGGCAAGCTTACATATTCTGAAATAAAAATTGTGACAGTTAAATAAAATATAAAATAATCATTAAAATCGTACCTTTTTGTATTATATGAGGCTCACTGTAATAGTAAAATTTAAAGCAGTCATCAATCAACTTGGCTCTAAAAATAGGATTAAAAAAGTTGGTATTTGTTTCAAGCTGCCTCTGAATATTTTGGAGGGTTACGTTGTCATAAAGAACACGGTACACTCCTTTCGCATTGGGATCAACAATAATCAGTTTAGACATGTCATACTCTAAAATCCCCGGGTTGTTTGGTCCAACCCAAATATTAAAGGTGGAAAATACACCGGGTTCTTTTTCCTCCCTCAGAATTTTAACTGGTATTAAATGCCTAAAATTTGTCACATTCCTGGAAGAGTTTCTATCGGTTTTAAACCATTCTTGGGATAAGGATAAGGCAACATGGGACATGTTGACAACCTCCAGTTTGAAAAAAGGATAAATTTTGTCATCTTCGGGAAACATTGAGAACATTTCGGAAGCATTTGGCAACTCAAAATTAAAATTGGTGTCGTTTTTAACAGCGTCGTGGAGATATTTAAAAAATTCTTCCATATTCCCAACTTCATTACATTTCCATCTGTTTACCGCAGTTCTTAATATTTCCGGGCTAAAAATATCTTGATACATTTTAAACACGGATATAGTTGTCCTTACAAGATTGTTATTGATATTAAGGTTATCCGACACAACTCCCAACGAGTGTTCTATTTCTAAATAATCTCCCCAATTATATTCACTACTTTTCATTTGTCCTAACGACCTTTCTGACAATTCGCTTATATAACCGTGAATGGCTTTATTTATGGGTTCTGGTTCTTTTAATTTTCTTAGCCAGAGTCTTCCAAGCAATTGCTCTGCAATACAAACAAATCGTACTACCTTAATATAGGGAACAATCGTAAAAATTGTATGGCATATATACATAAATATTTTGTTTAAACCGAGTGGATCTCCAAGCGACCGTTTGTCTACTGCATAATTAATAGCAATTCCCCTAATAAAAAATTAGTTTTATATTATTACAAATTCCACTATATTTTTATAATATTCCAGTAGTTTTTTACCAGGAAATTAAAAACAAACCAAGAAAAAAAGGCTGGAGGTTCAGGCTGCCATTGATCTTCATCTGGGCCTTTAACTTCTTTTCGTATTTCTGTCTCAACAAAATCCATTTTAAGAAGATTGTCATTGTCTCTATAGTACATACCATAAAACGCTAGGATTGAGGATGCGTCACTGAAGAAACTGTGTAATATGGTTTCGTTATATTTTTCTAAGGTGTTTTTCGTAGCATACAGCTAAAAATATCAAAATAAGCAAATAAACGAACTTTCTTATAACTAAATAAAATATTAATTTTTTATTAGG
>JAHZNG010004982.1:0-12377 GCA_027744375.1 Orchesellides sinensis | reverse complement strand
CTTTTGATTGCAGTTTTTTCCTCTATTATGTATCAAGTTTTTCATAATGGTAGCAATGCCATGCTCTCGTGCTGGTAGTCACAGTCATACGAGTTTCAGACTCTTTTTATACTATAATTATTGCTTCTATATATGGATAGAATTTTAAAGACGACATGCTCGCTCACAGGACTCATTCATGCTGGATCACACACAAAGCACATAAAAAATAAATTTTGGGATTAATACACTCGTGCTGTTCTTGTTATTGCTTCTGTTACACGGATCCTCCTACAACCTACAACAGCGAACAACACCATCAGAGTCAAATGCAAAATAACAAAAAAATAAGGTTTACTGACGCTTTAATTAGTTTCATGTATTCTGTACGAAAACTAAGTCATTCGTAAAACTCCATGGCCTTCGAAATACCACCAGGTGGACTTACCCCATGCCAGTGCTAATAAATTCGCAAAGTTATGCTCTTTTGTTGTTCTGCATTTACATAAAATATGTATTTTTTAGTGTAAAACAATTCTTTTTCTCAATATTAACTGGCATTCTTCTACAAAAATAAGAATGCATAGGTATTTATTTAATATGGACAAAATATTATCATTCGAAAAGGTTGTGGTAAGTTAACTTATTGTTCAACTGACAGCTTTAGGTTACTTTTTGCAAAGAGTGCTTTATTACATTGTCTTTGTGTGTTTACAAAAGAAGGGGAAAAGCCACCATATCAAACACCTTGGAGAACCCTGATAAATCAAAATCAAATCAGACAAATAGCAGTCGAATAACTGTATCTCGGCAACATAATATTATTTTTATATGCTCTCCTCTCCCATCATGTATTGTACATAAAGAAACGAGTTTTCATGTGTGCTTCAAGCAGCGCATAGATCTCATAACAGAACAGCGTCTTAGTTAGTACTTCAAGAACCAAAATGACTTCCTTTCATTGGCAGCATATCGTGCCTTACGGTGACATTGATGTTGAAATAATTCTTTTACAGCCTCACACTACTCCTACTGCATATTGCCTCATTCCATCTTGTAGCGTTTAGTAACTGTAATTGAAAGCATCTCGTAGTATACAGCAATTAGCCAGAGTTGAAGCGAGAGTAGACTTCTTCAACTTCAAGATATGAAATCAATCTGGTGATAAAGTAGAGTGCGGGGATCATGTCGGTGCATTAATGCGTTTTTGTTTTTCACATAACATCAAATCACAGAAATATGTTAAAACATATTTTTTATGGGATGTTCATCGTTTCATCTGTTTTTCTGGCTACAAGCAAATACTACTTTATACAAGCCAATTTAAATTCACAACAAAAGTCGAACACGGAAGTAGACTTAAGTGATAAATTAGAAGCAGAAATTCAGAGAGGGAATCATGCAAATACCACTTTTCTTTATCTGCAAATAAATTAGACTCTGGCGAATGATCCTTTCAGGCTTGTCGCTTTATGCTAACTTCCAAAGTGAATCTGTTTTTATGCAGTACTTTCTAGATGTAAACTTCTGTTTTGTTACTTACTGTTAATCTTGATGTGATTACCAAAAATCATTATTATTACTCAGAGAGACTAAAAAACGTTTGCAATTTTTCAATGACTTTAATGTTTATACATGTTTAAGCTCTGTTCTGTTTTCTTCTATAAAACATTACTGGATACAAGAGAATCATGTTTAATTAAATTGCTTTGTGTTTGTAGCTTCAGTCACGAGTCATGGAATGGATCATATAATAAAAGCAACATTTTATTCTTGCAAATACACCAAAAGCTATGTAAATGAAGCAAATATTACAGTCGAACACATTTCTTCTTAAGAGTCCCTTCCGCAAGTGGAACATTTGGAGTAACTCCAAACTTGCGGGTCCAAAAGGAAACAGCCAATTCAAATTCAACTAACAATGAGAGTTAACATTTGCTTGATAAGAAATAGCAAACATTACCAGATGCTGTTTATTGTGTGCTTTTTAAATTGAGAAACCTCGATAGCATGAAAGCACTTTAAAGCTTATCTTGCCAACTACTTATTTCAGTACTGATAAACTATTCTCTTTCTACGGAGTAAAAATGCCAGAAGTCAAAAACCAGGTTTCATAATTTATTTAACTAAAAGTCTACTAATGATCCTAATGTCCCTTCAAAATAATTAGGCTGAGTAATGTGTCGAAATAGTTTGAAAAACCGGCAATGCAGCTAAGGATAACTACCATATGAAGAAACACGCAGGGAAAATCGTGTAAATGTAAGGAGATACGAATACAAAACCAGCTTAATTTTTATCGACAATATGCATCTTTGAGAGTCACCTATAAAAATAACCGAAATCCAACTGTTAACTATTTCCCTTGTTAACAAAAATCCCTATTGAATACGGAAACTAATCAAATTTAACACTATGGTTATTGCACCTCAGCATTTTTGCTTTCATGCTTTGACTAGACAAGACACACACATATGTTCCGAACAAAGACAACCTATGGTCATATAGACGTATGCTTCTGCTACTTGTTGAGAAATATTTTAAAATACTTAAGTAGACGTGATGATAATATCTGCTTGACGGCAAGTGAGATGGGCATTACGGACGGATTCATACTGACAATGAGAAAGTCCTGTCTTGTTGTATTCTACAATCTTACAAAATATGCCTTTTTGCACTGGTGCAATGTATCCTAAACAATGCAACAGTGGAAATAATACTATTTTTCTAGAATGCCACTCGCACTTACTGAGGTATCTTGCAGCTTAATTGTATTATGAAAAAGAAGAATACGAAAAAAAGAACACTTTTTGCCGGAGAGGTGAACCATACAAGTAGTGAGGCGGTAGCGGTCAGCAACACCCATGTTAATATGCCGTCTTGTATTCGCAGTGGTTTTTTTTGCATGATACACATGTCAGCTCATTAGCGAGAAGGGAATAATAGGATGAATGTGACAGACATTTCATTATTATTAAATTTCTTCATATTTCATCTTCTAACAGTTCTTTAATGTAGAGAAGAGTGTATATTACTCTATACTACTATTACTATAACTACTACATGGCCAGTGGTGTACAGATGGCACTATATTGCCATCTTGCCAAGAAAGATGCCAAGGCCAATTCTTGCAGCAGTAATCGTCTTTACTTGAAAAACATAAATTAAGCACATGTATTACATGCTTTATAATATTCACAGAACACTGCTCTTTCTCTGGTTTGGCCCTCTCCTTGTAATATGCATGCTTAATGCTTATTCAGTTTTGTCAGTCCATATTTCAAGAAATAAAAGGAACCATTGAGAGGTGGTGGTTGCATTCCACAGCATAAAATTGCATTTTGTATATCACAATCGGTCGAGGGAAAAAAACCGGCTGCCGTGTAATGCCTTAAAGGGATTCTAATTCCATCGAGGTATTTACCGAGCTCTCTGTGACTGAACCCCTTGAGTACAACGGTCTCTACCAAAAAGAGTAAAGTATGTACGGAAAATTTAAACTTGAATACTGTCATAAAACTCGAGTAATTATTGCAGTTTTCTCCGTCACCCGTTTCATACATAATGATGTGTGACTGTCGTTTACAAGATTTTTTTTGTAAATGCGACATGTAATTTCCATGCGATGCAAATTGAGAGTTTGAAAGATACACTTTCATTAAAAACATAGACTATGGTAAAAACCATTAAATTGTTATTTTACGGCAGCTCTGTGTCTTATTGGCTCAGTGAAGTCTTAACTACTTCCGAAACGATGCTTCAAATTCAATTATACCTTTGTTTTTGAAGAGCAGCATCTTTGCAAGTCTAAAATTAAGTCTTTACCTCAAATGCACGTTTTTTGTCATCTTGCATCTTTATAATTTACTAGTGTTTGAGATAGTGTTTCCAAATATTGCGAAGAGAGACAGTAAAATAGTACTATTTGTTATAAAGTATAGGTATGTACTTACTACTTAATTTGAAGCTTGCTTGTTCTGATGATGGCTCACGTGACTATATGGCTGTGTGGTTACGGTTGGCAAGCACGTGTGATTTACGCAGGAGCATGCTGCTGTACATATTTACAATTAGTGCATGCAACAACCGGAAGCTACTCATGAATACCTGTTAGGTAAGAAAGCAGATGTGTTATGAAGGGTTCTATCCCTGTACATCAAATTAAACCACATAGATTCAATTTATACATGCCAAATGCTAATTCTTCTCTGGGCTTTTGTCTCAATTATGAAATCACACGAGAACTTTCTAATTCCTCTCTCAAGTCGAAATTAAGAAGCATTGCTTTCAAAAGTGAAAAAGAAGAAGAAACAATCATGATGATAAATACGAAAATCTAACACGATACAATAATCGTGAACAACGTGTACATACCTATTATTGTCTGTATTTAAGCTACCACCTAATTCCCATCTAACTCCTACACACACGCATAAAATGTGTTTTTAAACAATTCTTTCGTTTGCAAAAAAAGAAAAAATTACGTAACCTAATGAAATAACGTCCAGAAGCGTTTTTCGTACGTATTTTATGTATGTACCTATGTTGATGGAACAGCAAACACAATTACGCTTACTACATCAGTAGTAGTAGTGGGCTTGTCTGTCATGTTGAAACTTTTTGGTGAGTACATGACAAACCATGTATCTGTACCCTTTAGAGTAATCACTTTTTACATTTTTCGTTTATAGGTCAATGAGCCATCAGTCCTTGACGGGAATTGTGTTTCTATCTGTTTCAAAAGCGCTATGATCCGTTGTAGTATTCTTCATTTATGTGTCACCATTATAGTCCTATACGAAAATATGAAATGATTATTGAAAAGTCCGTTCCTATTATCACGTTTCTGTAATCATTACGCTATTATTATTATAATATATCCATGAGCTCTTCTTAAAGTATACAAAAAGCTTGTTATGTACATATGTAGCTATACCCTTTTAGAAGTAAAATTTGGACATAGCTCTAAGACAAGCTCTCTTGTGAGTCGAGCTAAGCTCCCTGTTCTACTAATTCATCATCCCTTTGTTACACCAAAAAAAGTGCAAGACTAAAAGAGCAGTGATTTTCATTGTATTAGTCATGTGGACGGGATGAAAGACGCGATACAAATAAAATGTTTGTAGTTCATTATGTCCATACCATTTATGTAATTACTGCAGACTATTCATGAGCTTCCTTCTGTGATCACCACGATCATGATCATGTTTACTACCGAAATGTCATGATAAGCTTGTATTATTTTTTCGAGCGCATTATTCTACTCTAAAGAAAATTATATCGGCCATGTTTGCATTATTTACAAGACAATGACGATAGTTTTAGATCAGCAAGATTGTTACATTATTGTAAGCTAGTGGGTTTGCAGATCTGTACCATGCAATTTTTGAGTGTTGTACCTTCTGCCTAAGAGATGCTGCTATAAAAAACCATGAATTGGCGGATTCGGATTTAGTAATTAATAAACAAAAAAGGTTTACGCTTTTCTTTCAAACAACAGTCTCTCTCACTCACTCATCTCTTCTTTTATTGTGTCATCACGTTTTCAGAAAAAATACACTTTCATTATAAAGCTTTCATTGTAAGAAGGTTACGTAGTTCATTTTCAATTGAATTGCGATATAAAGTGACACAAAACTGCAACATTATGCTTGCCATTGTCAAACACAAGAAAATCTTTGGTTTACCGTGCCATTTTTTCTTGCCTTTTTGATATTTACAAGTAGAAGTGATTCTCGCATTGCCAAATAAAAGTTAAGATGATAATAATAATAACACTCATCCATGCTAATCATGCTACGTTATGCGTTTTTTTCTCTTTCTTTCACTGGCAGGTATGTAGGTATATCTTTATACTTAATGACTGTCGACGGTTTCAGTTGTCTTTCGTTTTCTAACAACTGACTAGATGCGTTATTGATGACAATACATGTACAAGGCACTTTATGTGTATTATTATGATGAACACACAACGACTGATTTGTGATGATTCGTACGTAATGTGCGTAGCCCCTTGTCCAAGTAAATGTACGCAAGTGCATGCAATTGTGTGAGTAATTTGAATATGTACGTATTCACAATCATCTTCATGATTATCATTATTTTAAATTGCTGCAGACTGAATGAATGTTTTCCACCGTCGAGGATTGGTGACTATTTAAACAAATTACTATATCATCAAGAGAAACACAAGCACCTCGTGAGATACCTTTAATTAGTCATTATAATCATCTTACACATATAATTATCATGATGCACACTTGAAATCTATTGATGAGTCGAGATACACACTGGAAACATGAGAAGATTTGTAAATTGTAATCGCGTGCGTGCGTCAAATTTTTTTTCTTCATGCGTCTAATATCACTAATAATGATATCTGTTTACAGAAGGAACGAAACACCCATGAAATAAATAATGCTATTGACTGAAAATTATTTTTGCAAAATTAAGAACCAAACCGTGATTATTGTAAAGTTTCACTTTTGGCTTCAATATGAAGTTGTAAAATGACAATTGCGAATGGTTCACTGCGAATATATTTTCATTTTTTCTGGGTGAATGTCCCACCCCATTAAAGTTATTACATTGGTTACTCACGAATAATTATTTCCGAATCTAATTATACCAGCATCCTTTCCCTTGCTTGTGTGCTTTTCAAAGAAAATCCATTGACAAGTAGAAGAACAAAAAAAATGCATCGACAAGAAAGCAATGAAATATGGTACATCTAAAAATACAAAATTAGTTTACTAGATGAAATAAGAAAAAATGGAACACGCTCTGCAGTGTTCTCCCTCAGCCGACAGATAAAAAACATTAAAGCTCATTGTATTAAATTTAAAAGGATAATAGAGAATAGTAGGTTAATTCATATTCCCTCATAGAGTATTAAAAATTAAAAATCCCGTTTTGTCTTCAAAGTCGTGATTCTCTTTAATAAGACAGATGTAAAATATTCACGACTCGCATTGCACTCAGTCAGCAAGATAGTCAAATATATGGTGTATAATGACTTAAAAACCAAGCAGACGTTTAACTGGTATTTATAAAAGACACGGGTAAACTTATACCAGGTGTCCTGTTTAATTTTTATGTTCCCTTGTAAATCTGTAGGCAAATATATATAAAAAATTATCGGTAAACAAACCGTATTTTATCCAACCCAAGCTGTATTAATATCGCCGTCAATGTGCAATTATGATTATCCTGATTACTTTTGAAATTTATATTTAATAATCCAGAGGCAGTTTCAAATCACGCTTTATGATGATGACAGTATAAGTTTGTGAAAATGTATGAAAACCAAAGGTGGTATGAAGAATTCTAAAACAATAAACTTTATTAAGTATATACGCAATCAATGCGCAGTTTCATCTGCACCATTGTTCGTGCAGATTTGAGCAAGATCCTATGACGGTAGAATATCACAGTAAGACAAGAAATGCTTTTTTAACGGGACAAAGCAAGCAAATGCATGCATACACGACAAAATGACTTATACATAAGCATTGCAACTAAAAAACATGGGAACACTTTGCTTTGAAAATTAAGCAAATATAAGAAGGCTGTAAATTTGAGAATACAATGCAACCCATTTTCGGATTATACACCCGGTAGATTTTCCTCAAACAGGAAAAGAGATAAAACAACAGAGATCCCATATTATGTTTGTTAATTCAACAGGATTTACATTGTACAATATTCTATTTACGTACAAAATGTATTTACTGACTGAACAGTTTAATCATTTTCAATTTAAAAAATTAATGTTCATTCCGAGCCAATTCTTCTCATTACCCAATATATTGTTCTCTCATAAAAGCATAAAATTTTTAATTTTCTCCGTTCCCCATCTATCCTTTACATTCACAACTGATCATTTACTCTGCAAATTTAGTAATACAAGAAGATAATGGGAAAAGAGTACCAAGTAAATAAATAAAATAGGAAAAAAGTAGGTACTGCGCGGCGAGACGTTACAACACTGTGGCATCATCACACACATCACATAATATTATGTACGTGCAATACTAGCTGTAACTTCATCCTATATGCACTTCCACTGCAAATGTATGCTATGCTAATATAAAAAACGTTAGATAACATACACAAAATGAGTAACAGCAAGCAAGCACCGTTAGTTAAAAAATAAGCTTAGAAAAGGAAAGATACTAATTTACATTATTGCATGCATTCCCCTATGATATGCAAAAGTATTATATCAAAAAATGCACATATAAGATCCATGTTGTTTTTTAACAATTTGCGATCTCAAACTAGGAGCATAATGGTGAAGAGTTGCACTGTGTATTATAGAGTTAGTACTTGTGTGAGTATGTATTATGGAGCCTTACTAGCTTTTTTAAAGTTTTGCATCATAAGTGCCTATGCATGCTTTCCTGATAATCTAGTATGAACAACAATGCAACAACAAAACATGTAGATTTACTGCAGCATTATTTTGTGGTGAAGGAAGATTCAATCGAGCGAGCGAGATAGCAACAGTCAATGAGATATCAGACGGTAAAAAATCCAACTGTTGCATTCTTCATCTCCCCGCAAAAAAATCACATCACATTCTTCTTGAGTCATCATCACAAATTTCTTTTACAAGTGGAACAACAGAGAGGAAAGGTCTACAACACTCTTCTGCGCATATTCATATACATCCATACATATGTGCGATAAACTGAATATGATCAAAGATGACATAAGATATCAATATGCATGTATATATGTGTGATATGCAATCAAGATTCAGATTTCGGCTTGGCCAATTTAAATGTTGTGAACGCACTAGACTTCTAGACGGTTTCCTTGCAGGTAGAAGGGATATATCTAGAATCTAGAGCAAAACATTCAGTGGCTCACTGCGACGGTGTTGCAAGTGTGTTTCCTTATCCATAGTTATAAGATGATCGTTTTGGCATTGTTTAAATCGTATCTTTTACCACGGTCGTTCTTTCTTATTGCAAATTTACATCCACCCTCTTCAAGAGAATTGAATTGCAGAAGCAGGGCAATAAAACTGATTTTATACTTATGTATTTGGACCTACTATCAAAATGAATGCTACTAGAGTTTAACAATGCAATGAATTTGACTTAGGGGGATTCATTTACACTCACAATAATGTAATATTGTCACATAGCTATAATACCTGTTTCTTTGTGATAATGATGTTTCCCAAGTACGATTTTCTTGAAGATTGTTTGACAATTACTTCATGCGCTCACTCACACTCTACTCTTAACACCTGTGTTACATGCATGCAATACACGTAAGTAGTAAAGTAGCTATCTTGTTTCATCTAGCTATTATTATTATTATCTTTTTTGTATTTTCCATGCCAAAATAAATGGGTATAGTAATGAATGAAAAGACGAGATTGCGATAAGAGGCTCAAACTCATAATAGATTTGGATAGTGACGCTAATAGTTATTTAATTTATACCGTGTTTCGAAACGAAATGGGGCACACCTTGATTTGGAATTAAGTTTTGTGTGTCATTCGTCTCTTGTAAGTTATATAAATGTCCTTACAGATGAGCCATCAATATTGGTATGTTTTTTGTAAATAAATTGAATCTCAAATTTTAAATGCTATTATTAAATTACTCACATTTAGGGAATAATGATTATGAGCTCTCCAAAACAAGAAAAGTATGGTAAATATTATTGCAATCAATTTTGCATCTCAAAAAGCCTATTTTGTAATTTGGTGTATGAAGTAAGAGTACATAAAATTCATTTAAGATTTACATGCAGCCTTCCACGAACGACAAAAAAGGATAATCGAATTACAGTATTTTTAAGAGCTTTGGAAATGATGATGTTCGTCATCTCATCATCCTTACCCTCACATTTCTGCATAAAAACAAGAAGAATTTGCATTTGATTTGGATATTGATCTGGTCACCGTGTATTCTCACCATCGTAAGTCAGAATCAAACTCATGCTATGTCATAAATCTCACACTATACCAATTTCGATTGCCGTTTCTGATAGAGGCATCTTCAGTACCAAAGGTTCAAAGTATCACATCTCTTAAAAATTATTAATAGAAAGAAATCGCTAATATGATCCTAACATTATTGCCCATGCATGTCTTAAACCTAAGACTAACATAAGTCATATATGAAATTCTAACGAAAGCGCAACAACATCATCCTCATCATGAAATCATGAACGTCGTGCCTGTGGGAAAGTGCGTTTGGTTTTAAACTTAAATCTGAAGAGAAGTATCAGATCAGTGTGAGTGATGAAGTACATTACAGAATATAAATGTATCACCCTTCTTCATGTGTTTAAAAAATGTGAAACAATGTGATATCGTGCGGTCAAGCCCCACTTGCCAATTGTATTTCCCCCTGGTTTCCTTCTTAATACAAGAGATGGTGAATTAAAATTTAAATATTCGTGCGATATGCGAAATTAATTCATCCTGTATGTTATTTATTCACTAATTCAATCCTAAAGAGAGAGAGAGGGGTGTAATAGCAATTACTTGTTTGTATCTTTAATCGTGAAAAAAAGGTTCAAAGTATGACACTAAAAATAGTTCTCGTTCTTCCACAATTATATTCAATTCATGACAAATATGACTGTGTGGAAGAGGTACAAGGAAATCACATTGCATTTATTCAATAACAAGTAGGCACACATCTTTTATCAGTTAATTTATACATATATTCTGGTACCTGAGGTAACACACAAATAAAACATGGTTTTGAGGCCCAATGATTATGGTTAAGGGGCAGAAAACCATGTGTGTTGTACTTTTGAGGATTTCATTAAGAAGACGACCGTTTGCATTTCTGTTTGTATTAACTAGTGCTTACCACACACACTAGAGAAGTGTATTGTGGCTCTCTTCAAATTTTTATATATCCCTATTGCATTTTACAGTTATCTTGTTGAAAAATTCTGCTTATACATATTAGAGCTTTTGGCGAAAGCAATATTGCAATGCAACTCATCGTGATGTGAAATGACTTGGACGTAATATTATGATGTGATGGATATATCTATATGAATGTACATGATACAAGTTGCTATAAGTAATATTTTTCTTTCATGGCCCTAGGCAGGCATAATATGTAAAATGTTACGTTACACATGCATAAAAATACGGATTGCATGAGAATACATGTTCAATAAACAGTGATTTAAAAAATTCAGGGATGGAGTCAAATGAATGCTTGTAAAAAACCATAATAATGATAACGCAGTATTTGTACATGTGTAGCGAAAAGGCATGCATATTATATTGCGATTATCCGATTACTGATTTCAAGTTGCCTGAATTATTCAAAATGGTTTGAATCCTTAACAAATTAAAGTCTGAGATTGTTTTACTCTCTGTATATATATATATGTATTTATATGGATGATTACATGGAATCCATTACTGGTTAAGTATACACAACAGAAAATATGTACACTAACGGAAGGGGAATTTACCTTGTAAGTATTAATTTTACTGTTTATTTTTTCAGGCTAGAGTCAAGTATTTGATGGCAGCATAACTGAATCTGATTGTATCTACCTACATTGTGTATTGATTGCTGTCACGTTTGCGTTTTTGACTAGTATATAATTATTATGAGATGCTCATTCAATATTACAGAAAGGCTAGATTCAAGAGTAGGTTTTAGTCCAATAGCCAAAAAAGTAGGCATTAAAAATGGGAGATTAAAAAATTGCCAAATTAGCATTCAATGCCATGCATCAGCTTTGATAAAACATAAAAAAGTATGAAATAATGTGGTTTTCTCTTCTCTAACCGGAAGCAGAAAATAATTAATAACAATAAAATATGCGGCATGACCTTCAATCTGGAAATACAATTAGAGATTTGTGATCTTTAGAGATACTGTCACAACAGAGAGTCGCTGCTAATTGTCAGTAATAAACTGTAATCATGGTATTTAACCATTTCGATACACAAAAACCTCTATTTTTCTTTTCATTTGAAAAAGTGGTGTGTGACGAAATTTTAAATCAAGGTCTCGCCACACGGTATTTGTTATGCAGAGGGCGGTTTGTAATACTCAAGCTACATTTCATTAATTTATCTAACATAATTTCATTAATGTAAGTTGTACTAAATAGACCCCCAGGACCAAATGAAAGATAGCATTTATACACAGTGCCATTTACTCTTTAAAGAAAATTAGTTAATTTGCTTCCATTGTTGAAAGTTTACTTTAAAGGCTACCACATATTGTATACAAATTTTTTATCATAAGGATATCTCTGTTGTTCAGTCAACAGAATACTCGAAACACTTCTGTGATTAATCAAAGAGATAAGCATTTTTTGTTGTTGTTATTTACGTTTTTTTGTTTATAGAATGGCTAATTGTTTGTTTCCATCAAAAGCACGTGTTAAAA
>JAHZNG010004981.1:0-10791 GCA_027744375.1 Orchesellides sinensis | reverse complement strand
TCCGCAAGATAAAAACCGTCCAAAATTCTCACACTTTTGCGTGCAAGTGAGAACTTTGTGGAACATATATCTGTCGCATTTGGTCTTTGTCCTTTATTCTTATTAATCATTTCAGCAGTCGCTTAATTTTGGTAAAAATCTCATTATCGTTTCATCTCAGCCTGAAAACTAAGAAGATTTTCGTTTGCATTCCAGCACCTCGCAATTTTGATTACATACTCTTCCAAGCTCTCACAAGTTCTAGTAAAGATACTTTCGTCTTGGCCGTAGTGGCAAAAGTTGTACCAGCTTTAATAATAATTTTATTATGTGCAGTTGCATATTACGTTTGCATGCTTGCTTTCAAAAACATGCTAGCTATGAAGAAGTGTGAATTTAACACTTCAGCTTTGAATTAAATGCAGCCCTTTTACCCTTTCACATTAAATGGAAAATAACATGTGTCCACCCACATCAGAATAAATAGCTTCGGACGTAATTCCACCGGTACTTTTATCATATGACTAAATATACAAGCATATTATTATACTCCAGTGTAAATCTGGATAAGTTGAGTCAACAACTTCTCTCGTTTTTCCATGCGCTACAAACGGCAGGTAAAGAAAAAGAGTGAGAAAACAACACCCATTTACTCTGCATCTTGCATTCTCTCTCGAATTCATCTGATTTTTTTTTCTTGCTTTGGCTGGGGCTATGCTAGACATCTACAAGTATTCCTCACTTTTCTTGCTTGGAGGATGTTAATACGTTGTAAAAAGTAATAGATTTATTTATGAGCCGTTTCACAGATTTGATATTAATACACTGCTGAAGAGCAGCACTTGAGGAACTGCTACTATTTTTGGCTGGCTAGTTGTCTTCCCAAAAAAGCTGAAAACATTGTGAACAATTATATCGGTTGCATCAAACTGCCCTTAAGCTATTGATTTTTTATTATTTTACAATACATATTCAAACATATACTGCAAGAAGTAAGTGTGTTGCAATTGAAGAAGAGCGTAAAGTAGTAAGTGTTTACTTTAAAACGGTCCTCATAAGATCAGACGGATTGGCTTTACCAAGAAGCTGTGGAGAAATGAGTTTGCCTTGTTTAGTTATTGACATGTCATCAATTTCACCAATTTTGAGTGTAAACATATTATATCCCATTCATACTTTCAATCAATTTAGGATTTATTGAATAAAATCGACAATAAGTGGTAGTGAAAGATACTTCAACAAATGCCACAAAATGATTTTTTAAAACTTATTGCAATGATTAAATCATTACTAAAAATGCTGTCTTGCGCACATTCTCATTTGCAAAGTATC
Source organism: Orchesellides sinensis (assembly GCA_027744375.1). NCBI lineage: Eukaryota > Metazoa > Arthropoda > Collembola > Entomobryomorpha > Orchesellidae > Orchesellides > Orchesellides sinensis. The sequence goes on along the minus strand of JAHZNG010004981.1, from coordinate 9,480 downwards.
CTTGTCTCGCTAATGAAACATGCGATTGATATAGACAACTACTTGAAGCTAAAGAATGTATTACTTTCACTTGAATCAAACTGTGAGACATGGAAATACACTTGGTTTTTCGCTGTAACAAATGTATGCATAAATTTCCATATATTCTTTGGCACTTGGCACACTATACGGACTCTTATTATAAAGCGTTGGAAGCAGTGTAAATTTACATATACACAGAAACGTGTGTCTAATCTTTGAAGGAAATCTTGACGAGTGACATGTCATCCGTGTAGTGGCATATACAATGAATCCCAAGATTAATCACTGGAACTTCTTGGGTTACCTGTGAACACGTCTTATCATAAGCAGGTCTTTGCATCTCCATTATTACCGTCAGCACTAGATTCGTAATGAACCGTAGTAGACTAAGTAGACTACGTTTGAACTCCTTCATTTTAAGAATAAATATTGCAGAGTGTATGCACACTTGTTGCAGTAAGTTCACACTTCTTATTGCCAGCCTATCAAATACATGAACTAGTTACAGCTGAACCTATTATGTTCTATTACGATACGCAATTATTATTCTCAATAATGCAATTAACTCCTTTTTACTCCATCCAAGCATTCTTCGTTATATTTCATCTTTCATCATCTGTCAGTTGTATTTTCAGTTCATTTGAAATATCTCGAACTGCAAACATCACAGCTGCATTACATTTTACTACATATCTACCTTAAGCCGAGTGAATGAATGCAGAAATAGGAACCTGATTGATACTTTGATACTAGCGAGAAAGAGATAGATAAATACATGAGTTTTTGAGTTCTTACATACTATTATGATCTCATATTTCATATCAATCCAGGGTTCACGGTTAAATGTTATATCAAGATGTAAATTAGAATTAAGAAAACATTTTGCATAAACTAATATAATAGAACAATAAAATGTGTATCTTATTTTCACATCTGTTAAAAGATCATAAACTACACATTGCATACCTCTGGATAGACAAAACATTTTATTCTGGCCAATCAGCTCATAATTTCGTCAAGTCTATTTTGTATATGGAAGTGCAACTCAAAACTGATTTCTTCCTACCGTTGCCACCAAAAAAGTGCAGTGAAACAATATCTTTATATTTCATCGCCTGCGTGTATGGCTCTCTGTGATAAAATTACATCCGTCAGTCAGTTTTGTAAAAAGTTGCAACGTATGTGCATCGGATAACAGGTATTAATTTCATTGTCAAAAGGTTGCAAACCTTAATTTTTTTCGTGTTAAAGTTTATTTCCCATAAATAACTCTTTGCACTTGAAGAAAATATATCTTTAATATTCATACGATTCTCTTTCAGCTAACTGGAGAAATATCATAAAGCTGTTTCTGTCATGTGAAGTCACTTACAATTAAGTATGTACTGTGTGGTTGCCTCATTCAGTTAGCTTAAAGCTCTGCCTGAATATTTGAATCATGCAGAAATAAAATATTCCAACTTTCAACCATATTCTTGACTACTTTGCTATTCATAAGGTATCCATCAAAAATACATATATTCGGCAGATCAAGGTATAAGGGCAGCAATGAAAAGTAGCAAGCATTGGCATTTTTATGACAAGCGTGGCTGGATTCTAACAGGAAATCATTACCATCATTTGACTCATATTTTATACTGGGATATAATGTAGCAGGTTAAGGAAGTAAAAAAGTTGCAACACTTTATGAACTTTTCGTAAGCGCCTATAATATACATACATAGGTATGTATTTACCTAATATAAACATGTAGAGACTGATACATTTTGAATATAAAAAAGTAACCCAAGCTTTAGTTGATCACTAGGCTTCTGCTGATTCTGAATTTCCCATATGACAAAAAAGGAAAGATCACATTAAGGTTTCAAATTAGATGGATCTGGTTCTACTACTTATCACAGCGTGTACGCATGTTACTTGATCCTTAAAGCTCAGGATTTTCTGTAGATGTCAAAGTGTGTGCACATAGAAAAGTACATGGAAAGAAACAAATTCCATTCAATTGCATAAATACACACATAACATATTACTACGAATATGTGTGCTATGATATGATGAGATTGAATTTAAAAGTGTGACCTTCTTCTGTTTTGTGTTTGTTAAACTCTCAAATTTTTTGAAATACTCTTTATAGCCATTTAAGTACATTTTCATAAAGAAAGTTGTAGCAATTGAATATTATTTCACTCTTACGGATTGGCTTACGTTTCCATATAAATACCTTTGTCCTTATCTTTTGGCTTTATCAGTATTTTCTATTTGATAGAATTCTAAGTAAAAATCTAGTAAACTAATTTTTAGTGCAAAACAAACGTAGAAGGTAAGGAAGATCTTGGAAAACATCAAGCTTTATTATGTTTCTAATTGAACATATATATAATTACTTAAAATTATTGTTAGTAGTGTCTGTTCAAACAATCAGGAGCGAATAATTTGATTTAATTTGCTACTATCAGTGACAATTGATTTGATCAGGCAGTATAAGATGAAATAGTTATAAAAAATTATGACAATAAGAAGCATCTTTAGTAGGCCAGTCGTCTTATTTTTGTCATCAAGTCGAATCCCTTCGTTATACACAACCCTCATTTTCACAGAACATTTTTCGTAATGTTTCCACACGCTCAGAGTTCGTTTCGTTTAATTTTAATACCTGTATTTTTGTGTGTGTGTGAGTATGTGCTATATGGCATCTTCCCGTTAAAAAGAGACCCCTCACAAGGTCTCTGCCCATATTTGGAACGGGAATGTCAAAGCCTCGTCATGTGTCACCTGCATATCTTCCAGCTAACTGGTAACAAGCAAGTCCACAAAATATTTTCATATTAGGCTGACCCTGAGTAAATTGATGACTGAAGATGGAGAAAATGACAATGTATCAACTTTGTTTGTACCATCATCGTCTTCACGCTACTCCCGCAATTTACTCTCTCTGAACTTTTTCAAATAATGTATATATGATGTTCTAAAGCCGGTCAAGTCCAAAGTAGACAACTAATCATACAATGACCTGCGTTGATTTATGCTAAAATTTAGAATCTGCCGGAAAACAAACAGCTTTTGGCTTGTTTCATTGTTGCTAAAAATGTTAACATACGCCATACTTCAATTGACTGTCCCTCACAGCAATTTTACCCCTTGCTTGGTTTGTACAATAAAGCAGTGTTTCTACACAGCCTTCATAACTTGTCATCATATTGCAAAAATGGTTACCTTAAACATACACTTTTTAAACGTATACAATGTACTACATGCGTTACATGCGTTTGAATGGCAATGCCAAAGTTCTTTAGTGTTTTTCAAAGATATTAAGACAATTTAGAACTCCGTAGTATTATGTGCATCGTCAGTGACACTATATCACTTGTCAAGTTTACCGAGTACATTTTCACTTAAACTTTATTGGCATCTTATATTTAGCATTTGTCATAAATTAGTCATCACAGACATATTTCGCATTTTGTTATATTAGTAGCACAAATCAACTAATTTAAAAGCTTTTGTTCAATTAGAAACTCTGAAGATTGTAGACTCCAAAGCCCAAAAATTGATGCTTGATTATGATCTTGTAGCTTTTTGCCTTGATTTCTCTAGACTTTCATTTCATACCTGTGTTTCACTTCCCGACTAGACAACTTTTTTTAGTTCATTCTTACGCTTATTAGGAATAATGTGTGTGCTTCAAATAATGCTGCAAATAATATATATATCAAGTGAGGACAGTTCAAATGGCGATTCAAAAAACGGCTTGTCATACATGTAACTAAATCTTCAAACAATGTGGTTTATTTATGTTTTGCCACATGCACTTAATATTTATGTCCATGGTGAAGATCATAGTAGCCCTGACTTTTTACTACCTTCCTGTGCAACTGTTCCAATTTTGGTTGCGAATGGAATATTTATACCATGTCATCATGAAAGATATATAGCTTCTACACTAAAGCCCATTAAATTTATGTTTCGGTTCTTACATGCACTGTGAAAAGTTAACCTGATATCAAATCGTCTCTCGTTGCTCTTTGTAGATTACATCTCACCCCGTTTTGCAAAACAATTATCTTCCCGTTAGGTTAAGTTGTGATGTTGTGTGGTGGTGGGATGGCTCCGAGAATGATTTAGAGGGCTAAAAATGGCAATGGATTTTCCCAAACTGCCTGTCTCAGTTTCATTTACTTAGCAAATTCTGCTTTAAGCTACATATTCTTAATTTTTAACTTCACTCGCTTATTATTATTATTGCTTTGAAGTTTGCAATATGTTTCTTCACTCTCTTCTCTCAATTCAATTTTGACGCAAAATATAATTGTTGTAAGCGTTCATTCATTCATACGAAAAATATGCGCAATAAAAATGCAATTTTAACTATGGATGAGCAGAAGAAAAAAACTTCGATAAACATGAAGTTTGTAAATAATGATGGGCAGCCCTAACCAGCTTTTGCCAAAAAAGTAGAGAACTCCCCATATCCCATATAATGTGATTACTCTTACATATATTATTAATATGTAGAAGACTGTCAGATTAACAACATATGACCAAGAAAAAAAGCACTTCTGCTTTTTAATTTATAACATGGTACACAGAATGTATTGCAAGTGGCATGTGTGTAAAAAGTCCTTATTTATTTTAAAGTAAAAACTTGGGCACAGTCCACTACCAAATATGATGCTTTTCCCATTTCATTCTTGTGCAATAAGTCCAAGGACATAATTGGTAAAAATGCACGTAAAAGCAAAACACATCTCGGTTTTTAGTACCAAACTGTATTAACAAGCTTTCCAGTTACACACAAGCAGTTTTTAAAATAATATTATGCTTAAATACATTGCAAGCGAGACGAATTTTACACTTCATGATACATTTTGAAAAGTATAATATGATATTTGTGAATCACATCATACTTTTCCTACTCCAGTCGAAAATAACGACTGCAACGAAATACGGATGTGCATCAAATAAAAGAAAGAAAAAATTAAGTACGCATATAAACGCTGAGAACGATGTTGGTGATCATGATGATGATGACCTACCTAGAATCATCATCCTGTGTAGGAGTCCGTTAATATACAAAGATAATTCGTAGTTTACCTCGTAGTGAGTCAGAGTCACAATGAAAATGGACAATTTGAAACGCACGCTTCTTAAACTCATTTCACAAGGGAAAGTTTTCAATAGATGCCATATAATAAGTTGCAGTCACATCGTTCCAAGACAACAACACGTTTTTACAGACTATTATATTGCTAAAAAGGATGTTCTCCAGCGGAGGTTAAAAGCTAAAAACGGCCAAGATGAGCTTGTTCTTTTGAATCAGATTGCATGAAAAAAACATACATGAAAGTAAGTGCAGCGTGCCTGACGTGGACGCCCTGCTAGACGCTGGCAGACGGACAAGCATCCGTCAGTTGCTCATTGAATATTTGGTTTCGTCAGTTGAAGAGAAAAAATAGAGGCACCAGGTCAAAAAGATACTTTTTGGTGACTGTCTCGAAAAGTTCACACATTCACACAGCAGTAATAATACAAACAAAATATTACGTCGTTTTGAAGATGATGTGCGTGGATGATCAGTAATTCTGACTTGAATTAGGGAAAATCGTTGAAGAAGCAATTCTATACTATAAAAATTTGCCATGAATGGACTTTTTCTGAAATTTCTTGTTCTAATCAAGCATCGCTCATTCCGAAACGCATTTTTTTCACGTGCACATGAAATTACATACGATGAATGAAAAATCCACCTTTACTGATCCACGAGTTATCTAGCTGATATAATAAAGACTGACATGTCGGTAATAAAAGAACAAAAAGCGATATTACTAAGCAATGAGATAACAGGGTGGGCTCCAATCCCTAACACATTGTAGAAGGAGGTTAATTGGGTCGTAAAGTCTTCTTAGACTTGCTCATCATCGAATCTTGACAAATCGTAAATTAGTCAGTGTATCCTCATTCAAAGGAGTTTATTTAAAACTTGCCTTCTCTACTTACATTTTTAGCTCTCGCAGGTCCATAACACTTAAAAAGAACAAATAAAATCACACGATAAATCCCAGGAGTCAAAATAAATGTAAAAAGTGTAAGAGCATGGGATTCCTATGTATGAATGATTGAGAGGGGCCTTCTTTTCCAGTGAATAGCTATCTCATGTACTTTTAATGATGAACACAGTATAAATGGAGATCATAGCATTAGAGAGGATTTGATATACATAAGTACATTTACAATACACATACCTACATACATGTATAACAATGTAATATTTTATGCTTTGTTGGCATCGGTTTACATTGTATGGCCAGTGTTTATTTGTACTTTGGTTTGAAAGGTGTCTTCCAAAAACAAGAATACATTTTGGAATGACGCAGGAGCACCTTTACGAGTCAAAATATCTGTGAAGTGGTGGTTATTATTACGCAAATACCAGAAATATTATGATGATGGGAATGAAGATGAGAGGTCCCTGTATTGCCAACAGAAGAAACGTGTACATACAAAGTTACACAGCAGGTGAACCCTTGGTAGGGCACCAAAAGCTTGTGTCTGTCATAAATGTCAACTTGTGGTTTTTTGGTGGTTTGTACCACTTGAAAAGACATGACCCTGTTTTTTGTTTTGATCAGATCACATGAAAAGGGTGACTTGAAGTCACAGAAACACTAATACATTTATTCTCTAAAATATCTGCTCTACCACACGTCTCCTCACTGTTTCACATTTTTATGACAGAATAAAAAACAGAGAAGAAAACATTTTTCTAAAGACTATATACGTACAAAACTACAGTAATTTTTTCCAGCGTTTTCCATGTATCCCGTGTCTATTTCCTGTAGATATTTTTATGACGAAGGGAATGAAATAAGTGCATTATTTTATTTTAAATAAAATATTCTCAAGTTGGAAAAATTCTGACTTGTGGTTGTACAAGACTTGTCTCACCATGTGTGTCTAGAAGCTTTATCGAAAAGTTAAGAATAGGATATGTGACAATATAGGTAATGGCCATTGGATAATATGAGCATATGTATTATATTTGCATCGTCAAATTCTATTTTTTTACTCATTCCTGTCTTGACCTTGCAGAAGACACGCTTTCCAAACTAAACCAGCATTTTCTTTTTAAAACTTTTTCTTCTAAGGCTAAAAGGAGTTTTCGGAAAGTGCATCACAACATCACCTGTGTCGTTTCAGGCAAACTCAACGTTTATCCTTCATTACAAAGAGCTTTGGAACAAGTGATCAACAGGAAAATCTTGATGAAACGATGTTGTGACATCGGCTACATCTTCTTCCACGACTTCATCCCATGTCTGTGTAGATATCAGAATAAATAGGCGACTGGATTGTGCATACGTGCGCACACCAACTCTGTCATAGTCACAAGTGATTCTCACATTTCCAAATAGAAATATTAAACTGATTTTTTAACATAAAAAAAATTGGTATCCATACATAGCTTTAAAAAACGTAAAAATGTATCACTTGCTACTGTTTGTGTACTCTCTTTTTTTTCATCATTTTTATTCTGAGATATTTTGACATGGTAGAAATGTAGTTCCATGGGTGACGATACATTCTTTCTGAACTGGAAACCAAGTGAGAAGATGCCATAGTAAAAACTAGCATTTTCCCAGATTTCTTTATAAAACTTCCAATCTAATATACAGTTTACGCATACCTTCAGTAAAAAACAGGCAAAAGTGAGATTGCAATGTTTATGCTCATCAGCTCATCTCATGTCTGCTACTACACGGGACCCAATGCAATACAGTCTCAGTCAGTGGTACCTAGTTTTTTAGACTGGTATCTCTTTTTTATACTTTCTTCAAGTAGCACACAAATACAACTTGAAAATAACAGGGAAATCGCATTTTTTTCTCACTATTTCTTGTTTGTCATTCTCACAGCTGCATGCTACATCTTGGCTTGTATGTGCAAACATATCATCACCATAAGAGTTCACGTTTATTCAAAGGTTTTTGGACAGAGTCTGACTGTGACAGACTTAAGTCGCATGTTACCTTCTCTGGAAAAGCAAGGAGTTGGATAATGTGTGCATAGCTAATATGATGAGTTTGTACGCGTGAACTTCATCTACGACTTTCCTGAGTATTACCCTGACCGTCAAAAACGTTTACTCTTTCCCAAATAACTATTTAAAAACTTGCGAGCTTCCATTCCATATGAAACGCCATAATAAGTTGGTATGTATAAAACCATCAGCGACAAACAGAATTTCCATGCCTTCCATCATGTTAATTAGATGAGCATGTGAGATTGCACAGAGGCAATAAGCTACGTGTGAATCGGCATTCATTACAAGAATTCCTGCCGGTGTGAGATACAGATGAATGAAGTTGCTTACAGTTGCGTGCCAAAATTTGGGAATTTTTCAATGTAAGATGCAAAATCGTGTCCGCACTGATTCAGATCTTAATATTGTGCAAAAATGATGAATAATGATATTGCTTCATGCTCTTGATGAAAGGAAGAACTTCAATGACGGAAGTATAGCATCATACAGTTCCGGTTTACTGTTTGTCGCGTACACGATGCTTAAGAAAATTCAAGAATTGTATTTAAAATGTATTCCAGAACAAAATTCTCGTCAATTTTATTTGCTTTATCATGAAACAGCTAGAAAACCTTTGCCATGAGGTTGGGATCGAGTGTCGCAACATTCGTTTTCATGATAACACATGAAAATTCCGGTGTGGCAGTAGATAATGCTAAATAATGTGTGAGATAATAAAGATACGTCTGTGATAAATAGATATGTTCACTGCTGCCTCTCACTTTAGTGACATGTAATCCAGAAGTAGTCACGGAATTCTAGTCATCCTTCCATAACATTATCTGGGTATGACAAACATTTTCATACTGTTTTCAAGATACACTTTCAAGAGACATCGGTTAGGAGTAATGACTCATTAATTGGACTCCATAGTCAAATATTACTTTGAAACATTAGTTGATATAAAACTCATGTGTAACCATTTAACTAAAATCGGTACTTTCATTGACGCTTCAGTAGTCTCACTTCCATATGTATGCATTTTTAGTATTAAGTATAGCACGCTTTTTTCCGGCTTCATAGTTCGTTCATCACAAAACAGGATTTTCAATGGCCATAAAAGATCAAGTTAGCAAATGTCAATCAAAGTTATTTTGAATTGAAACTAGTTAATGTAAAAACGCCCAGATCATTGTCATGTTTGTAATGATATTTCAAAATATTATGCATTTCATCCATTCCAACTCTGAATAAATATCCGTGCTCATCCTTATGCAGCAAAAATTGATTATGAAATATTAATAACAATGCAACTGTGTAACACGCATGTATCGCCATCAACTCTAATAAAAATTATTTCCAAAAAGAAGTTGCTTCGATGTAGTAACCACACACAACTGCACAACAATGACGGTTCTGATAAGTGCATTGAAACAGCAGCA
>JAHZNG010004980.1:0-16723 GCA_027744375.1 Orchesellides sinensis | reverse complement strand
TATTCAGCAATATTTTCTATGTCGAGAAAGCGGATGTCACCATACCTGGATCGTAAAACATATCATTCTAGTGAAATCATAATTGTAGTAATAACACAAAATTAAAACAGTATGTAAATGTCTCACCGTCTGAACAAAAACTCCAACTTGCAGCTTGTTTTAAGTATGCGTGCCTTAATTTGCTCTTTCCTTTGCACAAATTTCTGAAAACATCAATTAAAATATGAGAAGGTCTTAAGAATGAATGTATATTAAATATATTTAATTAATTTCACACATTGTTTGATGACGTCAAAGCCTTCAGCTCACTCAATGGAGATTTTGTATTTCGAGACGTTTTCCTTTTCGTCATTGTTGAGTTCCGCCCGTCAGTATTCAACATACTAAACTATATAAAAATAACTCTGTAATTATTTTTATCAGTTAAAAAAGCGTGATTTTACAATCATGAACAAAGGCAGAACTTACTATATGCTCGCTGTTTTTTGTTTGCTGCAGAGGTTTATAAGTTATCTAAAAGAAATAAATCAAGAATAAAATTTACATTTTTACAAGCAATTAAGATGATTGACATCGCTATATGATGCATAATTACAGGTTGTGAGGATAGAATCAAAGGTAAGGGGGTGAAATTATTTCGACTTATTTCTTTCTCATCTCGATTAGGATCGCTAATGTTCTTGGAATACTGCTTGGTAATAACAGGTGTAGAAATAATGTCCTTGTTTTTAGCACTCTGTAATAGTATTTGTAAAATTTTGTTACTATATTTTTTAAAGTCGCTTTTGATAGTTATCTTACATTTACCCGAGTTTGTGTGTCGTTGGTAGAATTTGGAGAAAGAACAGGCGTACCCTCGAAACCCCTTTCATCAGATTTGTTCTAGTAATCAATTTAAAGAATCAGGTTATGACGAATTACATAGAAGTTTAATTTAATAAAATGAGAACTTAATTTGATGCGTTTAAGACTTGTACTATTTATTAGGGTTCAACATTTTTTGTTGGGTGAATATTCGAATAATAGGTTTACCTGTTTTTGAATAGAAGATTAATGATACGGAAAGCTAGCCTTATTTTGCATTTCATCACGAGCGAACGGATAGGGCAGTGGTGTTGTCCCCTAAGAAAGCAATTTAGCAGAAACGTATAATGAAATTATTGTTAGTCCGGACGCACATTATAAGACAAACATGAAACTGAATGATACCCTTGTCGGTTGAATAGTAGATTTATCTTGCTTTGAAAAAAAGAGAGTATTGCTTTGCTCTCTCTTGTGTGATTGTTGATGTATTAAAACTATCAATTGTGGTGTTATGCTGCGGAAATTAAACGAAAAGAATTAGTAAAGTAATAAAATGAACTTAAACTAGCTAAGAAGATGTACCTGTGTATTTCCATTTTTTAATGGAGATGACTGAACCCGATCCGAATTGTCATGTAGCTCAACATTAGCAACTGGTACATGAAGAAGCTTACTGGTGAGCTCCGGTCGTTGGGTTGTAGAAATGCTTCCTTCCAATTGTAATGGATTTTTAAAGGTAGATGTAGTCGGTTTTTGGGTGGTAGTTTGAGTAACGGTTGACGAAGTTGAAATGTGAGTATTTCGAATTTTTCTGCAACGCTCCACAGTTTTGTAAACAGCTTTTGGACTGAACAAAAAAATATCACTTGATTTATGACACTCAAACGTATTGGCTTGTGTTTTCAGAACAACGCAAGAAGAAGAGGAGCTCACACACGATACACACGAACTTTGTTCATGACAATCGTTATGAGCCAATGCTACCACGAAGAAAACTCCTAAGAAAAGAAATTTAAACATGTTTAATTTCATTTGTTAGCAAAGGAGCTAATCAAAAATCCTTTATTGTTGGCTAAAGACTAAATGGTAAATGAAATTCAGATACTAATTTTGAATAGAGGATGCCAAGAATGGAATATGTTGGAAAGGACGAACATTCTTGTTTGGAATTCCGGAACATCCGCTTGAAGATTTGATAATTTATATACCTACTAAAATGTGTTACATAAGCATCATCTTATTTATTCTTCAAAGCAAAATTAGTGTTTGAATATGATGTAGGTCATGCAAGACACGCTTCTATTTAATCAATATGACATTTTTTATGTTTAGCATTTTTTATATAGATGAGTATGCTTGTGCTGGTGTAATTGTCAAAAAAGCAGCAGCGTATGCAAATTTTTGATTATAATAACACGTTCACTTCAAATAAGATTCAGATGATGCAAGCATGAGTAAGAATCTAGAAAGACTTTCGCACACAGGAATGAGAAAAAGGTATGTCAGTGTAATTATATAGTAGAATTCTTGAATCAACTTTGTATAGACGCTATCAGTATGCAAAAAAGTTCAAACAACAAGATATTTTTTTCATAATTAAAGTAGATTTCATCTACAATGATTTATTAACGAGTGTGAGCTAAAAATTCGCTACGATATAATATTAAAGTAGTTTTGAATGCCGTTCAAATCCCATGATTGCTTAAATTTGCATTTTAGTGCAATAAAATGCTGAAGAATGATACCAGTAAACATTAAGATAAAAAGTCATAACTGGTCAAACAAGATTATCAGGCTTAAGTATATTAGCAACACACAGCATCATACACATTCCTAATAATCACTAACCTTGTAAACTATTCAAAAGATGGGTAAAAAGAACAATTTGAACAATTCAATAAATGATTGAATGCACAAATGCCTGTATTTTATTGGCTTTGCTATTTCTATAACCAGCACTACACCCTTCATAAAAAGATACAAGAATTCATCCATTATAATAGGCTCATACATTTTTCAGAGTCCGAGAAGAGAAGTATATTTGATTTAAAAAAACAAACCATGGATATTTATCAAACATTATGCTGTAATCCGGAATGTTCGCGAACAATTCATTCATACACCATTCTGCTAAATGTAGCATTGCAACACCTGTTTTCGAAAACGGACTCTTGTTTTTTAGTTGGAAATTATTGCGGTGGATCAAAGAGTCTAGTTTTTGACCCAAAATCTTGTTGCATGCTAAAAGAAAGCTACTTAATAGCTCTTCAAGTAGTGCTGTCACTAGTAAAAACTTTGTCACGAGCAAGGAAATTTACTGTTACCTTGGATGAAGGTGTTTGTAAACAAATTCCAAATATGATAAAAACTTTAATGCATGATGCAAACTACAACTGGTTGAAAAATGGAATGTGCGCAATACGTAAGAAAAACCTAAATATTACCATAGTGTTTTAAACTAACTTACTTAACGGTTTTATTTTTTATTAAGTTTTTCAGTTTGTTGAATTTGACAAGCTAAGGTATGTCTTTGCGAAAAAAGATTTAGTGAAAGCATACATACTGTTCACCATGTTTACACATACAACACCGAGGAACTTAATTCTAACAGAGGATTTAGTGGTATGTCTAGCTATTGTTTTAATATGTACTACTAACATAAAAATTGCAAAACTTCATATTTACTTGTTACTTTAAAGAATTTTACTTCATATTACAGTTTTATCTAACAATTAAAAACGGTATCCTTCAAGTGACAACAAAAAAGAAAAAAGGAAGGAAGTCTCAAATGATACGAATCAGGTTTACCGAGTTTGGTTCATATTTTTCTATCCGAGGACCTCAATAAATCCATATTCGATGCCTTTATGATTTTCTGGATTGGTTAACAGCAGTGGCTGGCACATCTAACATGTAATTGGTAGATACCATTTCGTAAATTTCAACTGCCTGTCTGTAAATAGCTGATGAGGGGTCAAGATATACAGTCATAGCTTTTGAAACCCTGTTATTTTCTGAAATTTCGATTTTTAGTAATTGTTCTGTTGGTGGTATGTTTCTTGTTTGACAACGCTTTAAATATTTTTATGGTGATAGTCTCAGAAGTAACGTTTCTTGTTTTTCGTTGTCTAAAACTTCTTCTTGAATATTCCAGGCTTCGTATAATCGTCGAGACATTTTGAGAATAAAAAGTTCAACAAAAAAGTTTTATCGATGCTTTAAAATTACTATTTTCTTCAGAACACTACTTTATAATGAATGATGAAGTTAAGGAAAATGGCTCAATTTTTCTTAAATGTAAACTCATATGTTTTAAGCGTAATTAATATTTAACCCAACCAGCTGTTTTATACTTTTGTTTGTGGTTGGATTAAACATTATATGTAACAGTAGGTAAATAGATTTGCTTTGTGAACACCATATGATCGGAAATTTGTATGAATTAAAATTTTTGTTATAAATATGACTTGTTTTAGCACAATAGATTTTTAGTTCGCGTGTAGTGTTCGGTATTTGTGGACGTTTCTTCAAGTCAATATTAAGTGCTGTTTGAGTTAAAAGTTTATAAATGTTTTTAAATACAGATTTTGATTAAAACTTAAAGTACGAGTTTTGTTAAATTGTGTTAATCTTTACGAGTCTTCTGTTAAAACTACATGAACACAACAAGTCTTCTAGATTTTTACAAAAATCGGGTGTGTCCAATTTGTTTAAAGGTTTTAACTGAAGCTGGTAAGCTTGATAGTCATTTATTTCTTCATCACAATGAACATTATAATACATATACAGACAATCTTGTTGGTGGTAGGGTTGAAAATGATGACATTGACGTCGAGGTCGAGAAAGGTTCTTATCTTGATGATTATTTAACAGAATACACATTTGATCTAGAGGCATTTAGATTCCTGGAATGTAGCGATGCAATGAGTTACATATATCCCAAATTAACATCAGTTTTACTTGACGAACTAGATCAAAAAAAGCAATACAAAATATTTTTTTACATGCATATTCTTTTTAGTCGTTATGATATAAAAACAAATGAAACAATCTACACTGACTCTGTACCATGTTTCCGTTCGTTTGATCATCAAATATATCACTCCAAGATGTTGTACGATATTATTGAACTTGCTACTAAAAAACTCGAGATTTTGGTCGAGAATTTTTTGCTACAATCTAGTGCTTGGAAAGTGGAACACATTGTACAACTTTCATTTAGAATATTGTTCACAAAAGCAATTAGGGGTAGCTCATATATTCCAACTCCGTTGTGTTTGCGACCTAAGGAAAAAAGTGGTTGTATTCTTAATATTTGTAACAAAATTATTAATAAAGATCAAGATCATCTACGCTGTTTTCTATGGGCTGTTTTAAGTCATCCAGATATTGGGGGTTTAAAAGGTATAAATCGTTGTAGAAAAAACAAATTAGTATCCACTTACAACAAAGAACATATATTAGCCAAGGTAAACATAAAAGGTATTATATTTCCATTTACTTTAGATCAATGCCAACTTTTTGAATCCCTTAACCCTGATATTTCATTAACAATTTTGGGATACGAAGTTAAGAAAAATGGTAAAGCTTCATTAAAAAACAGTGGTTGGAAACAATATACAGCTAGACAAAGAGACTTTTTAAATGATGTGTTTCCGCTTTATACAAGTCGTAAAAGCGAAAGAAAAATTCATGTCGATTTATTACTCTTAATAGATGGAAAATTAAACAGTAGTGATTGCAACTGTCACTTCGTGTCAATCCAAAATCTGAGTTGCTTTCTCCGTTCTGATAACAAGAACGCCAAATTTGTATGCCGAACTTGTTTTTCAACTTCTAACGTTCAACATGTGTACGAAGAACATGTTTTATATTGCACTAATTTAATAGGCCGCGCTAATTTTCCTAAAAGTAAGTATTTAATGTTCCAAAAACATGAAAGAACTCAAAAGGTTGGGTTTTATTATGTGTGCGATATTGAAGCTGGTTTGGAGAAAGTATATATTCCAAAGGGAGCTTCTACAAAAGTCAGTCTACACAATCCTCTTGCTTTTCATTGGGTCTTAATTAATCATCGGGGGCAGCGTGTAACGGGTAATACATACCTCCGAAAGAATGAGAACGAAGATATAATAGCGCAAATGCTTCTTGAAATACTCGCAGATATCGAAATTAGAAAAGATCAATTGCTTGAATACAGAAAGAAAGCCATGAAATGTATGAATGTTTCTGTTGTGGATGCAAATGAAATCTTAAATGGAACATCGGATAAATTAAAAAAATGTGGATTTTGCTCACGAAAGTTTACTTTATCTGATTTTGACAAATGTGAGGTACATCATCATCACAGCCATTTGCCAGACTACCAATTCGAATTCCTTTCTTGTGGAACGTGTAATAGAACCGCAAAACAAAGCTTCAAGTTCCCTCTTTTCATGATGAACTCTACAAATTATGACGCCAAATTTATTACTAATTCGCTTTGTAATTTGGAGGTTAGGAAGATTCATATTATACCGAAGTCATCTCAGGCCTTCCTTTCCATTATTATGGACGATTTATACTTGATAGACGCTGCAGTATTTTTTCAGTGCTCATTGGAAAAAATTACTAATATTTTATATGAAAACGGGAAGGGTGCAGACAAGTTTAGAATTTTAGAACAAGAGTTTGCTAAAGAAATTGCAACGGGATTTAATCCAAAGATTTTGTTTGAAAAACTTTTGTTTCCATACAATCTGCTATCAGATTTTAAACAGTTTGAAAGGACTGACATATTAAAACCTGAGTATTATTATAATGACCTGAAAATGGAAGATGTTAACCCTGAACAGTTCGAAAAACTAAAATCTTTAACTAAACAGCTAAATATAAAAACGCTGGGTGAGCTATGTAATATATATGTTAGACTTGATGTTGCCTTGCTCTCCTGCGCCTTTAACTGCTTGCGAGATGTTTTGTATGAAGAGCACCGGTTAGACATTTGTCACTATTTTTCTCTTTCAATGTTTTCATTTGATGCATGCCTTAAGAGTACTGGTGCTAAACTAGAACACATAAATAACATGGAATTGTTTTTATTTTTAAATCGTATGAAGAGAGGTGGGGTGTCGCAATCAGGGACGCTTCGGGCAGCTAAAACTAACAGTAGCTTTCTGGATGATTTTGATCCAAATCAGCCAGAAAGTTTTATAGGCGGGGTGGACTGCAACGGCCTTTATCCAACTAGTATGGAACTTAAGATGCCTGTTGGTGGATATAGGTTCATTAAAGACAAAGAGTTGAATGCTCTTGTTGGAGAAAGTCCAGAAAGATTTATTATGTCATGTGATGTTAATGCTAATTTTAGTTACATAGCGGAAGTGGATATTGATATTCCTTTAGAATTGCATGATTATTTGGCTGATTATGTTCCATGTCCTATTAATAGATCTATCGATGTAAAAGAGTTAAGTCCATACCAAGAGTTTTTAAAAAATGAGTTAGGCTACGGTAATGAAGTTCATCGTGAAAGTAGGCTTATTTGTGATCTTTACAATAAAAAAAACTACCTCACGAACATTAACATGCTACAACTCCTAATTCGTTTAGGATTGAAGATTCCTAAGATACACAAGTTGTTATATTTTAATCAAGAAGCCTGGGCCAAACCATACATGGATAAAATGACCAAGGCTAAAATTCTCGCAAAATCAGAGTTTGAAAGAATGTTTTGCAAAACAGCAATGAATTCGGTGTATGGAAAGTGTATTGAGGCTTTTGAACGTAGACGGAATGTGCGAATAATAACAAGTAGCACTAAACTTAAGTTCTATTCAAGAAATCCTTTGCTTGAAGATATTATTCCCATAAACCCGAACACCGTTTTGTGTGTGATGAGACGCCAACGTTTTACAATGTGCGCTCCAACGGCTTCGGGTGTCGTTATATTAGAGAATGCGAAAAAAATTATGACTGAATTTTGGTATCTAGGAATTAAAAAAATGTTCCCATCTGTACGCTTGTGTATGACCGATACTGACTCGTATTATTTTTATTGTGAAACTAAGAATATGTATGAAGTTTTTAAAAAAAACTCGCATTATTTTGACCTCAGTGGATACAAAACAGATGACAGCCTTTTCGGTCCTTATCATGACGATTCAAATAGGGAAACGAACGGGAAGTTCAAGGACGATTTTTCAATGTGTATCTTAACCCATATAATCTGTATTAAAAGTAAACTTTACGCTGTCAAGTTTAAAAGACGTGTATACGATGAGCAGAAGCAAAAGTATGTGTTTGTTGATGGTGATAATTTTAACAATACTAAGAAACGAATAAAAGGTATTCCACGGGTAGTAACTTGTAAGCAAATTTCATTTAACGACTTTGTAAAATGTTTAGATGAGCCTGTGCAGCAATTTGTAAATTTTAAGTCGATACGTTCGTTCAACCATCAATTATGTACGCTGGAGTCTACACGTAAATCTGTAAATGGATTAGAATTAAAAACCTTCTGTTTGGATCCAGTTAACTCTGTGCCATACGGTTACGCTGGCATAAAAGTGTATTTGGATAAATAGCTGACAATTTAATATACAATTGTTATTAGTGAGTTAGACCTCCAGTGAGAACGTTCCGATTTATTAATGTAGTGAAATGAACTATTCTATTGAAGATTTTAAATTGAAGCATCCTTCAGCTCTCTTAATTGTGGGGAAAACAGGTGTTGGAAAAACTAGGCTAGCCAAATTTATACTGGAAAATCTTGAAAGTGTATATGATAGACCAATCAAGAAAATCATTTATGTTTATCGTCACGAGCAGGTTACATACCAAGATATAAGGAAATTGAAGACTCCGAGTGTTTTTATTACTGAAATCGAAGAAGTTGACTCTCATATTGAGCCCGATTCAGTTCTAATTCTGGATGATGTAATGCAAGACCTGGAAACAACGCATAACAGCTGGATAACAACTTTAATTGTGCAGAAAATTCATCATTTGCAATTTTCATGCCTCCTATTACTACAAAATTTATTTTGTCGTTCCCTCCGTGTTGTCAGTATCAATAGTAAATATTTGGTGTTATATAGAAACGTTCGTGATAAGTCTATTGTAACGAACCTAGCTAAGCAGTTTTGTCCAAAGCAGTCATCATTTTTAACTGATGCATATGATAAAGCTTGTTCCGAAGAATTCGGATATTTGTTTTTAGACTTCCATAATTCAACTAAAGAGGATATACGCGTTCGGAATAAAATACTACCTTCGAAAGAAATTGAAATTTACACCCCCCGTAAGGGATGTTAAGGATTGTAAACAACGCTGAGTTTTTGAAATTGTTAGCAAAGGGTAATATAACCGAGTTTAGAAAAAAATTACGGAGCTGTAGTGAAGAAGAAATAAAAGCGCTTTGTGAGGTAGTGCTTAATTATAAGTCTTTCCCCAACACTCATTCAAGACAGTGTAAGAAGGTTCTTCAAGATATTTTAGCTTGCTAAACTTTTTCAAAGCTTCGTAGTGTATTTATTAAAAACAAAAAAATAGTGAGAGTACTGATTTCAAGTTTACTTACAGTCTTGATTGAAGAAGCGTTTTTATTTATGTGTGAAGACGAGTGATTATGAGCTGTGTTTTTAAATTAGTTCCACTGGAAGAATATAATGAATGGTTAAAGTACATTAACAACAAACCAAACATGGGAAGCTCAAACGAAAGCGAAATATATGCAAATTCAAATAAAGATACAAAGAGAGATTGCTTAAAGCCTAAACGAACTTCTCCAAAGTTGAGATACTGTGAGAAGCATACACTTGAGTGGATATCGTTTGAAGAAGCTTTCTTCACCGATGGCTTTAAATCATCTACAACGGTACTACACAAATCCTCGGAATAAAGGGTCATATTCAGCTTTATCAGGCTTAATAAAACAATCCAAGTTTAAACAAAAGAAGGAAGTTGAAAAGGAATTAAGTAAACTTGACGCATTTAGCCTTCATAAACCAGTACGACGGAGGTGGAGAAGACGTCGCTTTGTAGTACATGGGATTGATTTAATATGGGCTGGAGATTTAGTATTTATGGATAAATTAGCTCGAAAAAATGACAATTTCAAATATTTGCTTGTAATTATCTGTTGTTTTTCCAAGTTTTTATGGGTGGAGCCTATCAAGTCAAAAGATTCGAAAAGTGTAACGCAAGCATTTGCAAACATCTTGAAAAGAAGAAAAAAGCGAAAGTGCAAACGGTTAAACACAGATTCAGGTACAGAATTCACATCTAAGGTATTTCAGAGCTTCTTAAAGGAGAATAACATTCAACATTACACAGTTTACAGCAAACTACACTCAACAATAGTGGAAAGAGTTAATAGGACCCTTTTGAATAAAATTTATCGTTATCTCACCCACACAAACTCAAAGCGTTACATAGATCAGCTACAAACAATTGTTTCTACGTACAATAGCGAAAAACATTCTTCCACTTTGTATCCTCCAGAAAAAATAACCAGCAAGAACGAATCTGAAGTATGGCAAAATTTGTTTAATAGAAAGAGAAAGCTCGAACGTCCTGTGTTTCGTGTAGGTGAATTCATTCGTATTAGTAACGATCGTTTAACGTTTTCAAAATCGTACAAAAAATCATGGTCAGGTGAACGATTTCAAATTAAAAAAATTGTTTATTCACAACCACCAACGTATATTGTTGCTGATCAGAACGGTGCAGTCATTCCAGCAACTTTGTATAAAGAAGAAATGCAAAAAGTATATACATAATGTCTCTCTCGGGGGTTTACGTAACAGTGTGTAGTGACGCTTGTCAAGACTTGTACTCTGAAAATCAGGCTAACTATTTCACCAATCAAATATACTCTGACCTTGAATTTTCAAGCACTTGTGAAGCGTACGAATGTGCCTTAATTTCACTTGAAATTTCTATCACACCTAAAACAGAAAATAAGAAAGTGGAAAAGTTTGTTTATAGTGAAAAAGACTGTACAATATTAGTTAGAGATCCTAAGGTTCAGAAATATACCATTCAAACAGTAAGTTATTTCCAAACTGTGAGTGTGCCTGAACGAATTTACACAGAGCTTGTATCTGCTGGAACATCACTTAAATATGTCTCATTTGCGCAAAATTTCAATGCCCAAAGCGAATTTGCTGTGCAACTAACACTGAACCTCCCCAAAAACACAGAGTTTTTCTTTGAAGAGGATTTCGCTGACTTGCTAGGATTTCAGCAGAATCGCTTCAGTGTCAACGGGACGTATAAATCTACTAAGCATCTAAATCCAAATAACGTCGCTCCCAAACTAAAATCCTTTTTTGAACTGGGTATGATAGTTTACTCTGAGAAAGAAATTAACCTTCCAAAGCCTGAAGATAATTCCTTGGATGCTTTAGCAGAAACGTTAAATGAACTTTTTGAAACAAATAGTGTTAATGCGAATATTACTTTTGCTAGTAATGAAAAATCTGCACAGGTATCAATTAATGAGAAATTTTTACAAGTAAGGCTACCATACTTTATTTCAAAGGAATTCAATTTATCAGAGGATTTTTTGTATAAATTTGGGAAAGAAACTTACCAAATCGATCAGAAAGAACTACCAACCCCGAGAGATCACATCCTGGTTTTGTGCAACATTATTGAGGAGCAATTTCATTGTGATACACTAGCTCCAATATTAAAAATCCTTTCTTCAAAACCGAATTATATAAAAGAACGTTACGAGTTCACAAATCCCACTTATGTACCTTTAAAACGAGGCATATGTAGTGAATTTGTAATCAAAATCGTTGATCAAGATTTACGTTTAGCAGAACTACAAAATACACCTGTTTGTGCTACTCTTCATATAAGAAGATCATCATGAAAATTCGTCATATTAAGTGCGGAAAGAAAGGTTGCAAATTACAACCCATTTCCCACAACACAAAAGTAACTAAGGGGTATCTTACCAAAGAAAACCCTGACGTGACTCTCTATCAACAAAAGCGTCATACAATTACTAAAAAATCTCGACAGTATAAAAAGAAGGTAAAAGGTTTTGAATCCAGCATTCCATCTCCAGCTGCCAAGAAAACAACTAGTAAAACTACAAAGAAAACCTCGAAGAAAGCGGAAAAGAAAGTTTTAAAACTTAAATTGACAAAACAATCTAAACGTGGAGAGAACATCTCTAAATCCAATTTAAAACAAGAGACGAAATCTAATGGCAAACGTTCAAAGTAAAATGGCTGAGAAAGAAAACATAGGTTACAGCAACAAATTTCAACTTTTTAAGAAACCTATACTGGAAAAATCTGTAATTTCAAGTGAATACGTTCCAATTTATTCAAGTGGTGGTACAGAAGAGTACGCGCCTTTAGATTTCATTATAAGACCGAATTCCAATAGTTTTTTAGATTTGAAGAACTCTTACGTGTATATAAAAGCTAAAATTGTGACAAAGGAGAGTAAAGGTATTGCAGATACTGTTGAGGTTGCTCCACAACAGAATTTTAGTGGAATTTTATTTAAAAGTGTGGAAATATCTGTGAATGATGTTGTACTGAACAATAACACTAATTTTTACGGGTACAAATCATTCATATACAACTTACTTCATACTAGCGAGAGTGATAAAAAAACATCTCTAGCTGAAGCTATGTTTTATAGAGACGCAAATCCAAATGTATTCTCTACAACGGATGTTGGATATGCAGCGCGTAAAACGCTTACCACGAAATCCCAAAGTTTTGAACTGATTTTTAATATATGCGATTCACTGTTTCAAGTGGACAAATACATCCCAAACTTTGTAGGATTGCGAATAAAAATGTTAAAAAACAATCCTGCAGCCTTTTTAATTGGTAGTGGTACTATTACTGATGAAGATTTTAAAATTATTTTCGAGGAGGCGGTTTTTATGCTTCACAGAGTTGTGCCCCACCCAAATATAAACTCTTTATACCAACTAGAAATGAACAAAGGATTGCTACCTACCCTAGAGTATGAACGAACCGAAATAAAAAAATTTACTATTAGTAAGCTCAGTTTAGGTTTGACATCTGATTCCATCATAAATGGAGTTCTTCCTTCGTACATCATTGTTATGATGTTAAAAACTACATCACTTAATGGGAACATTAAGGAAAATAGCTATTATTTTCAACATTTTAAAGTAAAAAGTCTTGGTGTACTTGTGGATAGTGAAAATATATCGGAAAAATACATAAAA
The DNA here is from genome assembly GCA_027744375.1 of Orchesellides sinensis. Taxonomy (NCBI): domain Eukaryota; kingdom Metazoa; phylum Arthropoda; class Collembola; order Entomobryomorpha; family Orchesellidae; genus Orchesellides; species Orchesellides sinensis. The sequence continues at coordinate 3,708 of JAHZNG010004980.1, read as the reverse complement.
GTCGACTTTCCGAACAACGTTTACTTGCATGCGTACCACAACTTGGTAAGAAAGTTAAAAGAAACAGGCTGTGATACCCTTATTACAAGGGAGGAGTTCTGCGAAGGAACTACCTTATTTCCTTTTGAAATTTCACCCCTAAGGGTTCCAGGATGCAAACACAATCCTCAAACAGGAAGTATAAAAATCGACGTGAAGTTTTCTGAGGCGTTAACTCAACCCATTTCCGTTTTAGTATTTGCTAGTTATCAAAATACTCTTCAGTTTGACGCTGAACAAAATATTATATCATATTAATCATGAACGATTTAGAAGTAAACTTTATTTTAGAGAAGTTTGTTACAGCTAGGTTAATTAAAAAATTCTTTGTAGTTGGTAAAAATGAATTACGACGTGTAAAAATCAATACTATACCTTGTGTGGTGTTTGAAAATGTTAGCATGAATAGATATGTACCAAGTGCAACTGGACATTGGATTATACATCTAATATTTTTAAGAGAGGGGTTTTTATTTGTAGAAACATTTGATGCTTTTGGCAAACTACGAGTATTTAATGGTGTTTTATCCCCGAAGTACTTCCACATAAACGTTAATAATACTAATATACAACCAACAGAAAGCAATCTTTGTGCAATATATAACATAAGTTATATGTATGCTAGGTTTAATAATCTCAAGAATCGGTTAGCTTTTTGAAGAATCACTCCTTCTAAGAGGGATAGAATAATTAAAAAAATTTATAGTATTTTAATGAAAAGCTCTAACATTAAAAATAAGAAATTGTCTTCTTTGGTAAAGTTTATCTTTGAATAATTATCGATTGTAGGTTACCAGTACTTTCTTAAGATGAAGAATCCTTTCAGAGAATGTCGTGGAGGATTATACCCTTGTATATTCAAAAACTGTCTGGAAAATGTTTGCTATCGTTGTCATCCTGAAGAAGCTGTACCTTATATGTGTAAAGAACATAAACCATTTTTATTAACCTACTATAGAGAAAATGAAGACAACCCCATATTTCAAGATAACCGACGTTTGTACGATTTCAAGATTTATAGGTTTTTCGAGAAGGAGTTTAGACTAAGAACAAAAAAATATAAAGGGGTGGAGACTTATAAACCATATGAGATTATAAGATGGCCTGTATTTTTGATGAAATATAAGAGATTATTTTCTGCATATTCAGATCTCTTCTTAAAATATATAAACAAGAGATATCATCATTATTTTGAATTTTTTGTTAATGTGCCTGATCATCATGTTTGGAAGTACATGAATACAAAATTGGAAGAAGAAGAAATTTCGGACAATGAGCCAGACGATGAAAAAGATCCTGTTGGAAAGTACTGGTCACCAAATTGCAGCTTTGCTATACCGTATCATAAAGATTGTGATTATCCAACACCATGGTAAACGCGTGCTGCTATTTGTATTACTATACTTAGAAACAATTTTATTCAATCCTATTTTTCTTTGTTTAAATATGTATGTTATCTACTTTGCCACACAATTACAATTATTGCATAACCCTTTAAGTAATATACATTGAATAAAGATATTTGTAAAAAAAAGTACGGATGTATATTTGGTGTGTTTTCTAATTTGTCTTATGATAAATTCGGTTAAAACATTTTAGGGCACCGTAAGGGTTAATCTAACCGTAAAAGTGTTTGCGCACCAAACAGTCCACTCCAACCATTGGTTTGTGGGTATAAGGAAGCTTTAGTGAAGAAAGCATTTTAACTCGAAGCTATTTGCTCCTGGCTATTATAATCACTCAAGATAGTCTAGATATGAGAGTGTCATGCTGCCTTCTGAGTGATCCGAGTTCGAATCTTGGCGCTTTCGACTTTTTGCTTTGATCTAATTCAAAAATATAGCTCAATTCAAATAATTATATAATTGGTGATAGTATAAGGTGAAATTAGAAATTATTTTATTGCTTTTTACAAAAATTAATGCAAATTTTGCGATATTTTTGAGCTAATTTGGACAACGTTTTGGTAGTTTTACAAAAAACGGTAAATTTTATTGAACAAAAAAAACTTAAGTTTGACAGTGATAAATATTTATTCTAATTAATGCAAAAACAAAAAAAACACACATTATTGATGTATTTGAAAGAACTTGGTTAACTTGGAAATTCTGCCATAACGAGTTCTGTACTCTTCCCGCTGTGGAGGTGGTGGTAAATCTGGCTCGGGTGTTCCAGGAAGAGATTCATAAATTGTGGATGCTGGGGAGTCATACAAATGTTCTTCTTCAATTGTAGGAAGATTGGGTGGAATGGGGAGCATTTCTATTTCCTCATATTCTGGTGCGGGTGTTATGGCTCTAGTTGATGCTGGTGTGGGGTTGTAGGAGTGAGTTACATCTCGCGCTGGAGTATGTTCTCGGCTGATTGGTAGGAAGGGTGTCATTTCACGGCTATCAATGGGAACTACACTGCCTTCACGAGTACTGCGTGCTACGCTCACATCCCGGCTATCAGGTGGGTTTGGTGTTATACCACGTGAAAATCCGGGTATAATGGGCGTGTTGGCTCTTGAGTTTGGTGGTGGTAAGCTTCCAGTAACTCGAGCATTCAATTGTTGAAGCCGTTCATGTAATTCCCGTTGAAACTCCGCATTCCTGGAATCAGCTTGCCTCCTTTGACGATTACGCTCGCGTAAACGCCAATTCTCATAGCGTGGTGGTGGTGGTGGTGGTGACCTTCGTATTTTCCCAGGTTTTAGCCAGAAAATAAGACCGCACAATCCCAAAATACTACACACACCGAGAATGAATCCCCAAACAGCAACTAAAAGTTGAAAGCAAATATTGAAATCAATAATGATGATTCTACATATTTTGTAAACAAAGCTTAATTTTTCATTTTATGTGTTAATTAGCTTACGTGGCGAATTGGCATCGATAGTGATGATTTTGGGTGGATCGGGGCAAAACTGACTGGTCTCTGGACGAATCCTCATTCTAACTCCTGTCAGATTGGCCACGGTGTCAACACACTTCCATCTATGTTGCAAGCCAACTTCAATAGCCACATAATTGCATAATGGGGAAGATATGCAATCTTCACACGATTCCCTGTTTGTACAATCTAAAATTAAAGAAAATAGAAAATTTTGTTATATTTTAAACTTGACTTTAAAAATCTGAACACAATAAAAATTATATCAATATATTTTAACTTACCAACATCCGTTTTCTTCCAATGTAGCACCTCTCCATTCGAGTGGAAACTTATTCAGACTGATATTTACCATGCATAAAAAATTGTCACAAAGTAGCCCTTGGCATAAGGGTCTATACTTTATATGGATAAGGGGCATCGCCCCCAAACTTTTTGTTCCAACTCATCGAATCAAATTTTGCTACATTTCCATCTACTTACAATTAGCATATTGCCTGGGAGTAATAATATGCAAATCATTCATGAGACTTAAGGTCTGTCAGTGGTTTACTATAAATATAAGTTGTAAGCATTGATTTAAGTTCTACCATCTATATTCTACTTTCAATGCTTAATGCAAATTTCTTTACTACTTACAAAAAACTATTAAATGAAAATTAAAGGTTATTTTCCACACAAACACGTGCAATTTGTCAGAACAAATAATGTAAACAAAGCCCAAAAATCATTTCACATTTTTCCCCATCGCTCACCCTGCCCCATGTCCCAATCTGAAACTTGGTGATGCTATGT